>JBBPBX010002322.1:19698-79331 GCA_038048925.1 Garcialebias charrua | reverse complement strand
CATATGTGTATATATATATATACTTTGTAAATGGAGTAAATTCTGACCTCTGTAATATCACATATGGAGTTCCTCAAGGCTTTGTACTTGGACCAAAGCTATTTATATGTGAATGACTTGGTAAATGTGTCAGGACTCCTTAAATGTGTCCTTTTTGCAGATGATAAACAATTTTTTTTTGTTTGGGTAAAGATATAGAACAGATGTTTGAGTTGATAAAGACAGAATTTGTCAAAAATACAAACTTGGTTTAAACTTAATAAATTATCATTAAATCTAGATAAAACTAATTACATGATATTCAGTAATAAAAAGAAAACTGTTGATTTTCCATTTTAAATTGCGGGTGTTGAGATTTCTAGAGTGAGTGAGGTGAAGTTTTTGGGTGTTATCATTGATGACAAACTGACATGGAAACATCACATAAATTCTGTAAGAATAAAACTAGCTAAATCTATTGCAGTACTGTACAAAGTCAGAGATTTATTGAATGATAAAGCTCTGTATTTGTTGTATAACACAATCATTGTTCCACACTTAATCTATTGTATGTTTGGGTGAAAGTGTGTAAAACAATTACAAAGCCTATTTATTACCGTCATCCATCAAGCACATTATTTTATCAACTAAAGTTATTGAAGTTCCATGATTTGGTAGACTATAATATTTTATCAGTTATGTATAGGGCTCAGAACAACACATTACCTTTAAATATCCAAATACATTTTGTTAAAAGACAAAGTTGTTATAATCTTAAGGGGACAGAGATATTTGTAAAACCAAAATTCATAACTAGTTTGAAGGGACGGTCCACCTCAATCCAGGGAATTGGATTATGGAATGGTTTGGAGAATGAAGTTAAAAATGCCAAGTCAATGTGTACATTTAAGAAAATGATCAAAACTGAATTGTTAAAAAATATATATAGCCTATATGAAGTAGCGTATTGTATTAGTTAGAAAATTGGAAAGTGTTATTCATTTTTTTCTGTTACTGGAAAGTTTGTTTGAACTAATTGTTTGAAAAAAGGGGCAGATATAATAAGATTTTTTCTTCTTTCTGCTACATTTCATTTTTTTATATTTTGTACGTTATTGTTTAAGGGATTGTTTTTGTATTTATTTTAAAATGAATACATTTGATAAATAATTAACCCAGCCCTGGTCACACCCGGAACAGGGCCAGAGTTCGGTCTCTGAGCTCCACGTCACGCGGTTTCTCCCGTGGACATGGAGGTGGGGAGGTTTCTGTCTCGCATCGGGTTCTCGGGCCCTGCAGAGGAGCCCAGCCTGGAGCTGCTCCGCTCGCTCCACACCTGCCACCTGCTCTCGGTTCCGTTTGAGAACCTCACGGTCCACAGTGGCGGACGGGTCCAGCTCGAAGCCCCCCTCCTGTACGACAAGATCATGACCCGGCGCCGAGGCGGGTTCTGCTTCGAGAACAACTCCCTGTTCTCCTGGCTCCTGAGCCAGCTGGGCTTCCACGTGACCCTGCTCTCTGCTCAGGTGAGGAGTCTGAAGACGGGTCGCTACGGACCCCCCTTTGACCACCTGATCCTGATGGTCACCTTGGAGGGGGGGCGGTGGCTGTGCGATGTCGGGTTCGGAAGACCGGGTTTTTGGGCCCCACTGTCACTGGAGACCAGCGCCCCCCAGGAGCAGGGCCACCGGGTTTACCGGGTCAGGAGGACCACGGGGATGTTGTTTGTGGAGTGGCAGGAGGAGGACAACAGGGGCCCAGCTGGAGACTGGACAGAGATCTACAAGTTCACCCTTGAACCTCGGCATCTGGAGGACTTCAGGGGAGATGTGTTTGTACCACCAGAGTTCTCCGTGCTCCATTTTCTTCTGCAAGTCCCTGTGCACGGTGCTAAAACCAGGAGGAAGGCTCACCTACATTGGTCGCAGGCTGATCACCACCACTTTCCCATCGGAGGCGACAGGTTTGGTAGAAACGAGCAGGGACCTTGAAGAAGAGGAGATCCCTGAGGTTTTGAAGGAACATTTTGGAATCGAACTCCTGTCTCCACTTCAGCCAAAGGATGAGGCTTTGACTCTACCACCAGTTGTGTACTGATCTTCTAAATAAAGTATCACTGATCATTCTACTCACCGAGATGATTTTAAACGTATCACTCCTTGAAATAAAGTTTGTCATAATTGTGAGTTTCAAGGTCATTGTTACAAAATACAAAGCCGTTGAGATGGAAATGAGATAAAAAGGGATGAGGTCGTTTTTACAGGTCCTTCTCAAAAAATTAGCATATTGTGATAAAGGTCATTATTTTCCATTATGTAGGCCTAATGATAAAAATGAAACTTTCATATATTTCAGATTCATTGCACACCAACTGAAATATTTCTGGTCTGTTATTGTTTTAATACTAATGATTTTGGCATCTAGCTCATGAAAACCCAAAATTCCTGTCTCAAAAAATTAGCATATCATGAAAAGGTTCTCTAAACGAGTTATTAACCTAATCATCTGAATCAACGAATTAACTCTAAACACCTGCAAAAGATTCCTGAGGCTTTTAAAAACTCCCAGCTTGGTTCATTACTCAAAACCGCAATCATGGGTAAGACTGCCGACCTGACTGCTGTCCAGAAAGCCATCATTGACACCCTCAAGCAAGAGGGTAAGACACAGAAATAAATTTCTGAACGAATAGGCTGTTCCCAGAGCGCTGTATCAAGGCACCTCAGTGGGAAGTCTGTGGGAAGGGAAAAGTGTGGCAGAAAACGCTGCACATTGAGAAGAGGTGACCGGACCCTGAGGAAGATTGTGGAGAAGGGCCAATTCCAGAGCCACCGTGCACAGGAGTGTGAAGAAAATGGGCTACAGTTGCTGCATTCCCCAGGTCAAGCCACTTTTGAACAGAAACAGTGGCAGAAGCGCCTGACCTGGTCTACAGAGAAGCAGCACTGGACTGTTGCTCAGTGGTCCAAAGTACTTTTTTCAGATGAAAGAAAAGTTTGCATGTCATTCGGAAATCAAGGTGCCAGAGTCTGGAGGAAGACTGGGGAGAAGGAAATGCCAAAATGCCAGAAGTCCAGTGTCAAGTACCCACAGTCAGTGATGGTCTGGGGTGCCATGTCAGCTGCTGGTGTTGGTCCACTGTGTTTTATCAAGGGCAGGGTCAATGCAGCTAGCTATCAGGAGATTTTGGAGCACTTCATGCTTCCATCTGCTGAAAAGTCAGAGAGTCAGAGTCAGAGAGTCTTTATTGTCATTTGCACCGCATGTGGTACATGTGATGAAAACGAGATTATGTACACGGGGTCCCAGTTACATCCAACAACAAATGCAAGAGAAAAACAGTAATAACATCTAGAATTAACTAAGAAAAACATCAACTAGTAATACACTAAGCCCTAATGTAGTGGAAAAACATCATTATAAACAGCAGCACGAACATGAGTCTGTATGAGCAGATGGTCACAGATGAACACAGCAACAAGAAAACAGATCAGCATCAGCATGATGTGATATTTTGCAGTGTTTATTCTTATTATTTATTTATTCATGAGTCTAACAGCCTCAGGGTAGAAGCTGTTCCTCAGTCTAGTGGTTCTACATTTGATGCTCCTCAACCTCCGTCCTGAGGGGAGTGGGGCAAAGAGTGAGTGTGCTGGGTGAGTGAGGTCTTTCATGATGCAGGTGGCTCTTTTCCTGCATCTGGAGGTGTAAATGTCTGTGATGGTGGGGAGACTGACTCCAACAGACTTCTGTTGTGAAAAGCTTTATGGAGATGAAGATTTCATTCTTCAGCACGACCTGGCACTTGCTCACAGTGCCAAAACCACTGGTAAATGGTTTACTGACCATGGTATTACTGTGCTCAATTGGACTGCCAACTCTCCTGACCTGAACCCCATAGAGAATCTGTGGGATATTGTGAAGAGAAAGTTGAGAGACGCAAGACCCAACACTCCCGCTATCGAAGCATCCTGGGCCTCCATAACACCTCAGCAGTGCCACAGGCTGATTGCCTCCATGCCACGCCGCACTGAAGCAGTCATTTCTGCAAAAGGATTCCCAACCAAGTATTGAGTGCATAACTGAACATAATTATATGAAGGTTGACTTTTTTTGTATTAAAAACACTTTTCTTTTATTGGTTGGATGAAATATGCTAATTTTTTGAGACAGGAATTTTGGGTTTTCATGAGCTGTATGCCAAAATTATCAGTATTAAAACAATAAAAGACCTGAAATATTTCAGTTGGTGTGCAATGAATCTAAAATATATGAAAGTTTCATTTTTACCATAACATTATAGAAAATAATGACCTTTATCACAATCAGAAGTACAGCACATGTTGAACAACTGGGAGATAAAGTTAGGGAGGCCAGACTGAGATGGTTTGGACATGTCCAGAGGAGGGACAGTGGGTATATTGGTAGAAGGATGTTAGAAATGCAGCTGCCAGGAAAAAGACAAAGAGGGAGACCAAAGAGGAGATATATGGATGCAGTTAGAGAGGACATGGAGGTAGAGTGAGGACAGAGGATGTAGAGGACAGAGTGAGGTGGAGGAGGATGACTCGCTGTGGCGACCCCTGAAAAGGGAAAAGCCGAAAGAAGATCACAATATGCTAATTTTTTTAGAAGGACCTGTATAAGCAACATGGTCAGTAAAGGAACACGGCAGTCCCTCGTTTATCACGGTGACCCATACCCTGAATAAGTGACCTCTGCAATATCACATGTGGAGTTCCTCAAGGCTCTGTACTTGGACCAAAGTTCAAAACCGCCATATGTAGAAAAACAGTGAAGTAGGAATAGTAATAAAAGTAGTAATAGTTTTAGTATATTATATAATATATAGATTTATACATAGAATATATATAGATACAGGAAACCCTCGAGGTACGACACCTGCGACCTACGGCAACTCAGACTTACGATTTTATCATATTTAATAAAAATATGATTAAAAAAAAAATATATATATATATATTTTTTTTTTTTTGTGTTTAAAAGTTATTAATTTCATGTGTATAGCACTTTGTTGCAGCTGTGGTTGTTTTAAATGGCTTTATAAATAAAGTATAATTATTAATTTTACGTTTTGATAAGAAATTAATCGTATTTACGCAACTTCCGGTTTCCGCTCGCCACTTCCGGTTGCCATTTTACAACTGTACTGCGGTCAATGGAGCTCCGGAGGCTACTGTCAGCTGGCTCCGTGTGCCCGATCAGGGTTGCCTCATACGGATAAATGAGCTGGAAACACTCGGTCAACTCTGTGGACGTCTCAGGTCCGGAGGAGCAGCCGCGGATCGCCCCGCGATCGGCGGCCACAACGCCGCCCGACATGCTAACGACAGCAGCTAACAAAGCAGCTAACACAGGCGAAGACACCGAGCCGACATGCCGCGGAGGATCCATCTGCGGCCGGGAGCTCGCCGCAAATGTCCGCCTGGCAGTCGGGGCCACCGGCTCAAAGTAAGACATTATATTTTTTATTTGTTGTGCAGTTCTGTGCGTGTTTATGGCCTTAGTATGTCTGCTTGTTCAGTCTCATGCCATTAAATATGTGTGCGGCGCTCCGTTAGCGGTATAACCGCGACCTATGTCAGAAACGCGGACCTACGATAGGCATGTGTTTTTGGTCCGCGAGGTACGACAAAATCGACCTAAGTCACACACGTAGGTCCCTATCCCTGACGTAACTAGAGGGCTACCTTACAGTATATTATATATATTATATATATATATAAGGCGTTTTAAACCCTTCCCACACTCTTGCAATATTCCAAACAATGTTTCTAAACTAAACGCTCTAAAAGAGACAGAATGTCATAATTTCACCTCCAGCCTCTGCTGCTCTCAGCCAGTGAAAGTGCTCTTGGCCACGCCCACTTCTTCACTCTGCATGGTGAACAGCGGCAGCAGGAAGTTTATCCTGCTATAAGGGCTGCACAAAGGTGCAGGAGGTGCTAAATAACTTAATTAATTTTAAATAAAAATTCCATGCTGATTGTGCAGCTCATCCAATAATCAGCCAATTGTGCGTCATGTCCAATCTTATTTTGAAAAACCGCGATAGAGTCCGCAATAAACAAACCGCGAAGTAGCGAGGGACTACTGGATTTATGATAAAATCATTATGAAAATGCTAAATCATATTTATGAAAAAATAGTCATGATATCTAAAGATATTTAGTACCGTATTTTTTGGACTATAAAGCTCACTGTTGATTTTTGAGAAAATTAAAGGATTTTAAGTGCGTCTTATAGTCTGAAAAATACGGTATGTAGTACTGTATATATAAATATATATTTAGTCCCATATAGTCATGATTTAAAGTCATATTTATGAGATGCCAAGTCATGAGATGGTGGTTCTGACTTTTATAATTCTAACTTGAAAACTCTTAATTAATTAAGACTTCCCATTTCATGACGACGACTTTAAACCTCATAATTATGTGACAATGTGAAACGGGCTTCATAGATTCACATTTTCCTAATTAATTACTCATATCTTGGCAAGTAATATTAATTTTACTGCTCTACCGTGTCACTCGGTTGAACCGCTGCACATTGTCAAGAACTGCTGCAGAAAAGATGAACTGTCATTCTGATTTAATAAATTATACAGTTTAAAGATGTACAATGGTCAATAATCCACAGTTGTCCATTCTGATAAGACAAAGTCGGTTTTCAACGTATTTACACATGTACAGTTAATCAGACAGCACTTAAAGCAAGGCATGAACAACAACAACACAAACGACGGACTTCAAATCAAACCTTTAGTTTCCTGCCTACACTACTCGGCTGAAATAACTCACACGTCCTGTCATTAGGACTAGAATACATCTTCACATCCCACCTTCAGTGGGCATGAAAGAAAAACTGAACATAAGCCATTAAATCTACATTAAGATTTAATGATTACTGAAATAAAAAAGCTGGGTGGGGAATGTGTAGACGGCTGCACCAGGTGTGACCGTGGCACACGGGACAGGAAGTTCACTCCGCCATGGGGCTGGAGGCGGGGACTGAGCTCGCTCGGCCAGACTTCCGCTCGTAGTTGACCAGCCTCTGACCAACCAAGTACCTGCAGGGACGAGAACGGTTCCTCAATATTTTCTGGCTCCAAGTCATTTTTTTATAACTGTTCCAGTGAAAATACAAACAGAACTCTTCCACATGATCACGAGTGATTCCCAAAGGTCACTTTTCTACTGGTTTGTGTGATGAAAAGATCGTACTTGTCATTTTTGATGTGCTCGTAAAGTCGTTTGAACTGTCTGATCTGGAAAGACAGGATGCCGATGAGCGACACCACCATCAGGAGGAACGGGTAGATCCTCCTCTGCATCAAGATCTCCATCTCAGGGACGACTCCTGCACAGCAGACCACATTAACTCATTCATATTACCACAATAATTCATTCATATTACCACATGAATTCATTCATATTACCACATTAATTCATTCATATTACCACATTAATTCATTCATATTACCACATGAATTCATTCATATTACCACATGAATTCATTCACATTACCACATGAATTCATTCATATTACCACATGAATTCATTCATTTACCACATGAATTCATTCATTTACCACATGAATTCATTCATATTACCACATGAATTCATTCATATTACCACATGAATTCATTCATATCAACACATTAATTCATTCATATTAACACATTAATTCATTCATATTAACACATTAATTAACACAAAACAAAACACATTAATTAACACAAAACACATATTAACACATTAATTAACACAAAACTCATTCATATTCTAGAATATTCCAACTCCAGTGTCACTAACTCTGCTGGCGATAAAACTATAAAAAACTTCCAGGACTTGAGACGATCGTTGAACAATGTGGGGTTCCTCTTTAAGCATTTAAACTGTAATGTAGATTTAAATAATGACAGTGAAAATATAAATTTTTACTTTATTTGCATTAAATTAATCCAGAAAAAATAAATCTATCAACCTGGTAACAAAAATAAAATCTTCCTCATCTACCTTTGGATCAAAGTTTTTCTACAAGCATAATCCTTTTGTCTTATAACTCTTGTACTTTTCTTTGAAACTGACTGCAGGTGGCCCTCGACTTACGGCAATTCGGAGTTACGAACGCATCATATTAATAAAAATATGAAAAAAATAAAAATAAAATGTAATGTGTTTAAATGTTCTTGATTTCATGTGTACAGTACAGCACTTTGTTGCAGCTGTGGTTGTTTTAAATGGCTTTATAAATAAAGTATCATTATTATTATTATTATTATAATTATAATTTTTAAGCCTATTTGCGCAGTTTCTTACAGTTTCCGCCAGTTTTCGGCACTGCCGCAGAGTCCGCCATTTTGCGGTTAGCTCCAGCTAAGACAGCTGGCTTTGGAGGACTGTGTGTCCGATAAGAGGTTGCCTCATATGGATAAATGAGCTGGAAATGCTCGGTGACCTCTGTGGACGTCTCAGGCACGGAGCAGCAGCCGCCGATCGCTAACCCTGGACACCGAGCTATGTTTTCGGCAGTGTCCGCCATTTTGCGGTTAGCTTTGGTTAGCTCCGGCCAGCCGGCTTCGGACGGACCGTGTCCGATCAGAGCTGGAAGCTGAACGGCGGCTTTGCGGAGAGACAGATGGACGAAGGAAAACGACACTGTCGACCGGGTGAAGCAGCAGACAGCGAGCTGCACCGGAGGAGCAACGAGATAACGGGCGCAGCTATTGGCGGGGCTAACATCAGCTAACACGGCGCAGCCTTTTTGGATGGACACCGCAGAGAAACGGCTCCCAGTAAGTTATTCACTCTTTTTCCTTTCATGATGGCTCCAAATGTATGGAGTTAACATGCTAACAGTCCTTCCTGTAAACAGTTTGGACCGCGTGGAGCAGCACGAAGCTGCGGAGCTCGGACGTGCAACGAGCTAACATGCTAAAAGACGGAGACAGGCTTGACCAGCTCAAAGTAAGAAATTATATTTTTACTAAGGTTAAAAATGTAATATATGTGTTTTTTGATAATTATGTAAGGTAAAATCAAAAAAAGGCGTTCAATACAGGATCAACTGGACTTTATTTGTTGCAGAAAACGTTTCGACTTCTGTCCAGAAGTCTTTTTCAATTCTGAATGAATGGAAGCTGTGAGACCGAGAAGTTTTATACAGGCTGACAAGCCACGCACCAACATATGAAATTGGAAACTGAAATAACACCACAACATACCTGAGATAACATGCCCATTCTATTTAAATTGACAAAACAACACATCACAGCTTAACAGAAGGGGGTTTGTAACACATACATGTAAATTGAAAGATCACACCTTAACAGTAGGGGGTTCCCTTGAGGTCTCTGGTAGAAGTTTGTGTCTTCTACCAGAGACCTCAAGGGAACCCCCTACTGTTAAGGTGTGATCTTTCAATTTACATGTATGTGTTACAAACCCCCTTCTGTTAAGCTGTGATGTGTTGTTTTGAGCAGATGCAGGGCGGAGCGTTTACCTACAGGACAAATTGAGGTCGCTGATTGGTCATTTGCTGACACACCTAATGAATTGATTTGACAGGTCGGGTGGGGGGAAAAAAGGCACTTCACACAGCTTCTGCCGCAGCAGTGTTCTGTGTTTATATGTTAATAAAAAGTTCTAAAAAATAAAATAAAAACAGGGAGCGCTGGTCCAGCACACCAGAACACCATGAAATCGGCAGAGCCTCGCGCAGCCACGTTGGACATGAGTTTAATTTGCTCGTGACAAATTCATTCATTTCCTCATTTCAGTCATGGAGTCAACGGAGGAGGAAGCGATTACTTGACTTTTGGCAAAAAAGAAAAAGAAAAGTCCAGATCAAGGATGAAGAAGGGGAATTTAATACATTTGTGTCTCATACAAAACAGTCCGGCGCCGGGCAGTTTATTGTGAGACAACGCCCTTGCGTACGCGGTCGTAAAATTTGAGCTTGGCGCGTACGTGCCCTGCGGGGCTACGCTTGTGCCTCTGCGTACGTACGGCGTACTGCCGTACGCAGAGCTATACCAGGGCCATAAGCGTGTAACTTTGAACATGTGTGTATTCTGTTGTGAACTCTGTCCTCGTAAGTTAAACTGGGTTAAAAATCATCTCCTGTCGTCGTGTGTGGCTCCTTTTGTTATAAAAGATGAGAGGATATTTTATTCCAACACAAACTCCACCCAGAAAGGCCCCGGCCAGGACTACATCCGCCGACATTCTCGCTGAGAGGCGGCAGATCTACCAGCTGCACCAGCGTGCTGCCAAGCTTGTTGATTCCCTCTTTTAAATACAGGCCTGGAATTGTAGCTGACGTAACTCCAGACTAATAAAATCTGAGTGTTAAAACAGGTGTTTTCAGAAAGAAAAGGAGGCTGTTGCCAGGTCGGGTGATAAATCACCAAAAAAAATTTTTTTTTCACATCACGCTGAAGCTTCTGAGATGTAAAATGTGAAAACAACAATAACTCAGCACTGTAAGATTCCTGGTTGTGACTCATTCTGCCAGCCCAGATCTGGTGTGTGTGTTCAGACACTGACCTACAGCGGGCACCACCCCAGCAGCGATGACGTACGGCACACACAGGGACAACAGCAGGACAGAGATTACCGGAGCTGCCAGTCTTCGGATTATAAACTGAAGATCGATGTTGCGAATTCCGTTTGCATAAACCTGAGGAGAGAGTTTAAAGACGTTCTGATTAAGTTTCATTCAGATTAATTTGATGCAACGCAGCAAATTTTAAAGTTAAATCAAGACGATTCTGTTGGGAACACAGACCAACTCCCTTTTTTCACAGTTGGTCTAAAACAACAGATACCAGACAGAGATGATGACGCCTAAAGCTCAGTACCTGCTCAATCACAGCCTTCAGCCACCACTGGGGGCCCATGAGAGTGATGGCTGCAATGATCTTGGCATGGAGCACACCAAGAGCCCAGTCCTGCACGAGATCACACGAGAAACGTCCGTTAAAAAACTCTTCTCTTACGATCCTGCAACAGAAAGACTGAGCAGGTGAGCCTACCTGCCACGGATAAAACAGAGGTGTTTGGTCCAAAGGTACTCGAAGGGGGGCCACAATGACGAGTTCGAACAGCAGGCCCAGCAGCAGCGGGATGACTCCAGCAACCAGCAAGGCCACAACCAGGGTCTTCAGGATCTACACGAGCAAAGAGAGAGTTACATCTCAGGCAGGCTGGAGAAGTTTCTGATTGGGATTCTACTTCAACTAAAACAAAACATGTTGGATTTAGCTGAAGAATATTAATAAACTGTAGATGTCTTCATGGCTCTGAAGAACAACCATGAAGGGCCCTGCACGCTCCGTGCCAAGAGGCAGAATCGTCTCTCATTGGTGATGAAAACCACGTCATCTTGACCCGCCCCGTGTCTACACAAGACCCGGGTCCAACAGTTTCTCACATGCTTCAAGTTTGGTGTGGTCAGAGGTTTGTGGGTCAGTGTGTTCGGACCTTCAGCTCTTCAAACACACTAAATCAGTCAAAGGGTGAAACGTCGTGTTTGGAGGAGTCTGTGCTGAAAAGTGTGACTTGGTCTTCATGATGGATGGAAACGGAGTGGTGGGAAGAAACCCACGGCGTGACGTTTGCTGCAGCGTAGGGCTTGGCCTTATCATATCGTTCCCGGTAATACAGGTAAAAAAAGCTTGCCCGGGCAAAAAAGTTATATCATTATATGCTAATTTCCTGACGTAATACGTCAGGGCGCCCCGCCCCTTAACATCCGAGCACTTCGAACAACCAAACCAAACTGTGCACCCCCCCCTCCACCTGTCTGTACTGGTGTAACGCTAATTAGTTACGCACAATACTAGCTAGCTAAAATGCTAAAAACAAACAACGTGCATCTCAGCTTCTCTCCATCCAGCTCTAAACTGCAGGTACAGATAGCTCTTCTCTCTACCCCTCCCCCCACCCCTCTCTGAGCTGCATCTCCCCAGCTCTAAACTGTCAGTACAAACGCGCAGGTCAACTGTCTCTTGAGTTCCACAGTCGGTCCACGGACCAAGAGGCAGGTGATCAGAGACAGATCAGTCAGATAAATGAACCATTCCTGCATGAATAGATGAAGCTGAAACACCAACAAGCTTCAGGGTCAGCTGATCACCTTGTTACAAGTTCTGGAAGTTACAGCTCATTTAAAGGCATATTTTGTTGTATGTTACATTTATGCTCAACAGATCTTAAGCTTCATTTTATTTAGTTGTTTTGGGAAACTACACCTGCACTTTAGTTTTTGTGGTGGATTTTGTTGATCTATATTTTGTGCAGACTTTTTCAATCTAAATAACAGATCATTTTTATTTTTTATTTTTATACTTGGAGACTGAATACTTTACTAAATAAAGTAATTTCAGTAAAATTACCCCTTGTTGTTTTTTAAAAATTTTATATAATACTGCAAAGCAACATGTTAAGTTAATTTTGTCAAATAAATAAATTTGATTTCTGTTTTTTTTTTTTGTTATATCACAAAATTTATCGTTATTGTGATAATGCTCTGAAATATCACAATATAATTTTTGAGCCATATCACCCACCCCTACTGCAGCGGGAGGGTTTCCAGGGTTTCCAGCTCTGCATCTCGTGGAGCATGAGAGGTGTGGGTGAAAACCAACGTCCCACAACCAGGTGACCACACGTCGACAGTTTGGCTCTGGATGGAGCATGTCGGGCCCTTTACTCCTTCATTCTCCAAAACTCGGCCCCCAGTTTCTGAGTTTTTTTTTTTTAATGGTCTAACAGAAAAGAACTGAAGCCAAGTGGCTCTGAATTAAAAGTGGCATCACACTTGTGTAAAACATCACAACACTCACTGACACTTACCATGAGCGACCACTCGTGCACTTTGAGCATGATGACCATGCGGCCCTGCGGCATCCAGGCCAGCAGGACGGTGATTCCACGCACCGACAGCCAGCACACGTAAAGACCACACGCTGCCGTGTACAGCTCATGGATTTTGGAACTTCCTGTCCAGAAGGACATCAGCCACCGACCGGTGAAAACTAAAAACACACACGGCAACAAGACCCCTCCACATCAGTAGTGGTCACGGTGGAGAAGCATGACATTTGACAAGACATAAAGCCGTGCGAGTAAATATAGACAGACTTTGTCATTATGGTCTGGGTGGAGCCCAACAGGAGAAAATGATCTGTTAGTTCAGCCGTTTGCTGCCACACCTTACCTGGCAGGGTTAAACACACCAGACTGGCAAACAGCAGAGTGATGCACATGAAGATGATCAGCAGGACGATCTGGGGACAACAGAACACACTAAGTCAACTTCCTTCTCTGCTGTGATGCACAAAAAAATCCTGTTTCAAACCACCGGACTGGCTCACCCTAAATTGGAAGCGCAGGGGTCGGTGGTACGGCTGGAAACCCACTGGCCCGCCCTGCTGCAGGATGGCCTGATGCGCTGCGTGCAGCCCCTCCCCAACAGCCGGCGCTGGGTTGTTGTTGTTGTTCTGATGACCCTGGGGAGGGTTGTTGTTGTTGTTCGCAGCTTGGTTGGCTTCGTTATCTTCGTGCTCGCCCAGGAGGTAGGAATGAAGGTCTCTGCAAACAAGAACAACGAAACCAGACGATCGTGTGATCAGGGCACGTGAAGCAAATCAATAAAAGCACGTTTGGGTTCTTCTCAGGTTTGACCTACAATAAATAACCAGCGCTGACCGTCCAGGCTCGGACCAGGCCTTTGAGCCACTGACGAGTGTGTCCTTGTTCCAGAAGAGCAGGAAGCACGACCTGAAGCAGCAGCAGCTCCAACGACAGCTCGCTGACGGGGGCGTCGCTGAAAGAGAGACAAAGGAGGGTCCGACAAAGACCGGTCAGCTGCGTGTGTCAGTCATGTGACGTCAAACGCTTCCTGTTCAACATCTAAAACCACGAAGCTGCAGCCCAAAGGGTTGATGTTCGATCATCTTCTGTTGACATCTCCTGTTTTTAAAGAGCAACTCCACACCCTGTGGATCGGTAACTCCTCCTTCCAAAATCTCCCTGAAAATGGGCGTGTCGAGAGACAAGGAGGGGTGGAGGTAGAGTTGTGCTTTTGTTCACGCCTCCACCTGCAACAACCTAAAACAAATTAAACCTCTAGCCAACAACATACACCAAGCAACAACAAAGAATAAACATGTAGATGTATTTATCTATTCCACCCATTCCATCCAAAACCAAAGGCCTAAAAAAATGAAAATGAAAAGAAAAATAAAACCGCTTGTCAGGAGTGAAATGCAGCACTTCCATATAAGGTATGCACTTCTCATCTCTGCAGGGGATTGGCTCTGCTTGAACCACCTTTGTGACATCAGAGTGTACAAGACACATCAGAGTGAACAGTCCTGACCAATATGAAAATTAAGGTGCAATAACCTCTGTTCAACCCAAAGGACTACCGTAAACACGTTTTTAGGCCAAAATATTGCCAATTAGCCGATTTACACAGATACGCACAATTATATGAAACTAAACACAGCCATAGTGCTAGATAACATTTTGAACACATTCTAGGGAGTTTATCAGCTAAAAAAAGTTAATTTTGGGTTTAGTTCCTCTTTAAAGAGGAAAGTGTTTTTTCTATAAGAAGCAGAAGAGCAGGTTGCAGTGTGTGACCTTCAGTGACCTTCAGTGCCAGTGGTGGGCACCAGCCCGCTAAAGCGCAAATCCGCTAATTGCGGACCTAAACAATTTGTTAGCGCTTTAGCGGATTTACTAATTTTTATAATTCATAAGCGGATTTGCGCTTCTTCTATTTAAAATGCAGTACTGCTAATAACTAATTATCTATCAGTATTCATTGTCTTGAACAGTGGAAAGTTTAACTGTTATGAATCACAATGCACGTGATCCATTCTACAGCTCCCCTCCCAACTAACAGCAATCATTGAGAGAAGGTATATGTCCATTCTTCCTGTTGCTTTCAGTCATGGTTCTGATTTTACAGACATTTCCCACAATGCTGCTGTGTCTGCTTACGTAGCAGGAAGGCAATGGTTAATGTTTCCTGTACTCCATGCTTTGCTTTCGTCATGTGCCCATAATGCATTGCAGCGCTTCAGTTTTCCAGTAAACAGTTTTAAAATTACTTTATCAATGCATTTTTAATGAAAAATCTACAATAAACAAAAGAAAAAGACAAAGAAGCAGCCGAAATAGCAATCCTCAACACATTCAACAACTTTTTAATTTTTAGACCATGAGCGAAAGGTCTATTTTAGGAAATGACATCCCCAGCGATTTGCAGTTATAGGTAGGATGAAGGTGTATAACAGTTCATGCACTGCTAGTTGGCAGTGTAGTGCAAATATTGCATAACTTATTGCTGGCTACCAAGTGTTGAATTGAACTTGCGCTTTAAAATTAGCTTCCGCTAGTTTTCCTAAGACATAAGCGCTTTTGAAATTGCGGACCTAAATAACTTAATTAGCGCTTTAGAAATTTCGGAACTAATTTTTGGACTAGCGCTGCCCACCACTGTTCAGTGCTGTCATGTGTGCTGGTTACCTGTAGAGCATGACGTTGTACGGCAGAAAGGTGGGCAGCATCACTTTCATCAGCCGGATGGGAAGCCACAACATGAGCAACACAATGGAGCCGAAAACCACCACGGACAGGATGAACCTGCGCAGGTGTCTGTAGATGGGCAGGTGGATCATCTCCTGCACGGGGTTAAAGTCTGGATCATTCAGGTTCCGCAAAAACCACAGGACTCCAGGCCTCAGCACCTGACGGAGACAACAGGTCTGTTGTTTTTACACCGAACGCAGTCGTCGTTTCCAGAAACGTGAACATCTGACTCTTACTTCTCTGAGCAGGAGAATGAAAGAAGCAAAGTAGAAGACGTACACCATCCCCACGAGCCAGTGCAGGAACATGGTGGTACCGGGAGCCGACTTGAAACTCAGCTCCCGGTCTTTCAGTGACGCGTCGAACATTTCCTGCCAGAGACAAGACAACTTCAAAACAGACTCATAGACTCAGAGTCAGGGATAAAATGACATCGTATGTAAATCTGATCAATCAATAAAAAGATGATTTCCTGATGAACTGCGTCTGTTCATGTGATGCGTTATTATTTCCTGTTAGTGATGATTTGCTTTAATAAAAAAAACATCACAAACTTCAGGAAGACCAACTAATCTTTATATTCAACGTGTTTTGCTCATGAATGCACGGACACTTCATAGTGGACATAAATACAAGACTGCTGGTGGGTTTAAAAATGTAAAATGAAGCAAAGGTTTATGAAAAAGGCTATAAATAAATAACACAAGAACCATATTCTAACCATGTGTGAAATAAATTTTAAGATGATAAATCTGAACATTCTGAACTTGTGTTCATCCCATCTGAGTCGTTTATTCTTTTCTTTATAAAGACTCAAGGTGACACAGCTGCACCAACGTACAATTAATTTAATCTTTATTGCAGACTGTTTAATGTTTAAGTGATGGATTCAGAGTCGAACCAGTGCTTCATCTGATCCGTGAACGTGTTCCTGTGGTTTTCAGCGACAAACATTAAACATTAAAAGAGGTTTGTTCAGCCTTTCATTCAATCATTAACAGAAGCAGCTCTTCAGGATCAAAACACGACGCGATGACAGATTTTTATTTGCTTTAAGAAAATAAGTAACAAAACTCAAATCCTGTTTCCAGTGACGTAAACAATTCACTTAACAGCTCTCAAAGACACATGACAGCTCTCTTTAGCAGAGGCTAACAAATGAATCACCTAAACACAGAACGAAAAAAGAAACGGGGTCAAATTACAAAAACATGGTCTTTTCTCACTTTAACCCTACAAACCAGTCAGCAGATATTCTTTTCTGTATCACCTTTCATGAAGCTACTACAAATGGTGTTGTTGGAGTCATGCTCACGTGAGCACAGTGGATGAAACGCGTTGTTTTTTGATTTTATATAATAATTACATGTTTTGTTGTCAGCTCCACCGTATCAGCACAAAACACTTAAAGCACAAAGAGCTACACAGAGGATAATAATTATCTTTTCAAAACGCTAAATCAAAGTTTTGCTTCAAAATGATTTGTTTTAACGAGTTTAACACAAACAAAAAAACCAAAGACACATGGTTACCGTATTTTCCGATCTATAAGTCGCACCCTTTTGCCTAATTTGCATGCCCTGCGACTTATTGAGCAGTGCGACATGTTTATGTTTTTTTCCCCCATATTTTTAGACCAATTTTTGGCTCAGATATGACAGTTTTTCATTTTGGCAAAAAATGGTGCAGTACCACTTTTGCCCGCTAGGGTACACAACCGTTCCCACCTCATGTGTCCGACGGCAGCCTCCTCTGGTCGGACACACTCTGTCGCAGCCCGGCCTCCTGCTCTGGAGGTATGAACTACGGTTAGCTCAGTGTTTGTTAGCAACGGGTACTATTTATGTAAATAACTCATGAACTACAGGACAGATTTTGATCAAACTTACAGAAAATAATCACTACATGGACATTTACAAACTTTTACCTGTATGAGACATTTGAGATAAAATTCAATGTTTTAGCTTCGTAAATGTGCAGCGGTTTGCTTCGTTGTTTTTCCGGGTACTTTTTAGCAAATAGCTCATAAACCACAGGACAGATTTTTATCAAACGTACAGAAAGTAATCACTACATGGACATTTACAAACTGTTAGCTGTATGAGACATTTGAGCTAAAATTCGATTTATTTATAATTTATTTTCGCAGTGCATGCGACGGTTTGGAAGACGTCAAAGCGAAACAATTTAAATCCAGCAGATTTGACCATTACGTGAATTTATTAAGGAACGGTTAAGCTCAGGAACACTTGTGCTATAATGTCAGCTAAGAAATACATTTTTTTAAGCATTTATTTTTGCTAAATTTTAAAGAAAATGCTGCGGTCCCACCCGTGCAGGTGCTCGTAGCGAAACTATTTTTTAAATCCAGCTGATTTGACAATTGCGTTCATTTATTAAGGAAAAGTTCAGCTAAGACACATGTTTACGGTACTATAATTTTCAGCAAACAAATAATTGTTTTTACCGTGTTAATCTTGTAAAGTCCTTCCGTGCTCGCTCGCTCCTGTGGCCGCCATATGCAGCAGGGCGGTGACGCAAAATAGATGCGACTTAAATAGAGGTGCGACATGTTTATGGATTTTTCCAATTTATTGCCAATAATTGGACAAAGCGACTTATAGAGAGGTGAGACTTATCAGGCGGAAAATATGGTAATTAAAAACAAAACAAAACACAGGAACAGTGAATAAATGGAGCATAAGTCTTACTAAGGAGCAGATGTCAAGCCACCAGCCACAGATCAATGGAAAAACTCCAATTTCCACAACAACCAGTAAAGAAACCTGGAATGAGAGAGAAGGTTTGAAATCTTATCAAACATTTAAATCCATTTAGAACACTTCACTGATTACAAAAGACACCTGGCAAACAAACTGGACAGGAAGTAAACATTTTGATTTTAAATGTGCTTGAAGGAAGAAACGGGCGAGCGTGAGGCTTTGACGGCTGTAGCTCTTGTTCCTTGTCTGCAGAGGTCTGGACTCAGCAAACTAAAGAACAGTCTTAGAGAACAACAGCTCTGAAATGAAACCAGTCCAACTGAGGGAAGTGTTGAACAAACGGGTCTGATGCGAAGAGGCAGGACGTAAAAAACGAGTTTCACCTTCTGATCATTACAGAAAATAATTTGGTATTTTGTTCCACGTGGAAGGATTTGTTCTCTGCACGTCTGCAAAGGTCAGCGTGGACAAGAGCAACGAGCAGACGTGCATTCAGAGACGTTACCTTGACAACGATGTAGCAGACCCCAAGGAGACGTCGGGAGCGCTGGAACCGGACCAGAGCAGCCAGTCCCTGAGACGGCAATTAAGGATCAATATCTGACAGCAGACGTGTCTGCTGGGAACACATCTTTAATTAAATCAAGCCAGTCAGACAGAAGGATACGTGGCACAGGATCAGAGTCATGGCCAGCAGGATGTAGCCCACAATGGTCGTGATCAGACCCTCAAAGTGAGACGCTTGAACCTGAAATCAATATTTAAAAATGAATCAATCACAGAATCCGTTGTTGCACATTAAAGTTGAAGCGGTTTAAATTTGTCTTACATATTCCTGAAAGCCAAGGCCGACAACAGAGAAGTGCCCGATGTGGTAGGGACAAAAAGCTGACGGAGAAGAAGAAAACATTTACGTTTGATGTGCCACTAACGAAAAGAAAAGAGTTTTCAATCTGTTACTGACGCGACAACGTCCACATGAATGTGCTGCAGTTCACCACGAGGCAGAACGTGTTCGAACGCACTCACCGAAGACCAGAATGAAGAGCGTGTTCAGAGACACCACCCAAAACACGTGCTCCTGGAAATCATCAGATTGACTTCACTCAGAACTTCAAACCGAGCGTTTGATGCTCAACTGACATCTTTAGTGAGAAGAGTCGTCGTGCACACATGAAGACTTACCAGAAACACCAGAGAGCCGTCCAGACCAAGCATCTGTGAAGGGAAGTGAAACTTGTTCAATTGTGTAAATCACGAGCACCGAGCTGCAACAGTGATGCAGAATAAGTTCACGTCGTATTACCCGTTCCCAGGTGAGCTCCTCTGCTGCTCGGTCCCACTCCAGCGCGTTCCAGTTCATGTCATCTACAGCAACAAATTCAAATCGGGAAGAAAAAAATAAACTTGAATCTGCAAGTTGAAAAACGTTTTTTTTTTTTTTTTTTTAAAGCCTAAAAACCACGACAGTCAAAACTAATTTAAACCACGATTGACACATTTCACGTGTTTGTTATAAAACTCTCTGGACCTACATTAAGTTTTTAACAATAATAAAATACAGGTAGTCCCCGACTTACGAACGAGTTCCGTTCCTACGCACTGTTTGTAACACGAAATCGCCGTAAGTCGGAGTACATAAAAAATTTATTAATTTAAATAAATAAATGTACAGTACTGTACAGTTACCAAGCACTTAGCCTATCATAAAGTTTTTAAAGATGGAGTGAGTTGAATTGTCTCTCTTTCACATAAAAGGAGCTAGCTCCCTTTATGTGAAAGGAGCTTGCTAGGGAGGAGGGAGACAATTCAACTCATTCCTTCATCTTTAAAAACTGTGTTAGGATAGGCTAAGTGCTTGGTAACTGTACAGTACTGTACATTTATTTATTTATTAAAATAAATAAAAATAAAAATATAATTTTTTTTATGAGATGTAAGTCCGAAACGTTGTAAGTCGAGGACTACCTGTATTGTGGTTCTGGAACGTGTGCCATTTGCAAAGACAACCCACAGCTGAGTGGATTAATTAAAAACAGTAAAACTTTATTTATGTTAATTAATTAACTTTATGGCAGCACGATGGTTCAGTGGTTAGCACTGTTGCCTCACAGCAAGAAGGTCCTGGGTTCAATCCCCGGTTGGACCTGGGGACTTTCTGTGTGGAGTTTGCATGTTCTCTCCATGCTGTATGGATTTTCTCCGGTTATTCCAGTTTCCTCCCACAAACTAAAACCATGCACGTAGTGCTGGACGATAATTCAATAACGATAAATATCGCGATATACTTTTATTCAATAACGATGATATGAAGTTTAAGCATATTTTCGATATTTCGATAGGATTTTACAACGTTTCACTGACGTTTTTCTGTTTCTGTTCGGGTTGGAGCGGCTGCTTCAACAACCCGCCCGGACAGAAAAAGCTGTGACACAAAACGTGCGTGGTGACGTCGTTGTTACGCAGCGCTCACTCCAGCAGCAGGCGTTAGCGGTAGCAGGCTAAAAGCTAAGCTAGTCTCCAAAGCGCGTTAAGTTTTCGCTTCAAAACGAGTCAAACGAGTGCTCATGACCGTCAGAATGTGACTGAACAAAGTTTCACAAGCGAAGAGAAAGAGACGACATCACTGATGAGAGGAAAGACTAATTTGTCGGTGTGGACGTAGTTCGGTTTTGTTAAACTGCAGGTCTCATCTGCAGCGAGTCTTACTCGGTTTCTTTATTTTGCAAAACGTGACGAGAGTCGTTCTAACTAGCGGTGGAAACATCTAACTTGTTTAATCTGAAGAGTTTCCACTCGATATAATATGAGAGTCAGAAGATGAAGAACAATAAAGTTTGAGCCAACGTTTCCCTGAAACTACGACGTAAACAAACAGCCCCAGCAGCGCTGCATGTTTTTTAAATTCAAAATAAAACAAATTCATCAGAAGAAAAAAAAACACTGAATGAAAATGTGCAGAAAGACGAAAATAGTGTTTTAATATCTGCCCCTTGTTTAAAAAATACAAAATAACTACAAACAAACAACAACCTTCACTTCACCTGCACCACACCTTCCCAACAACTTTGATTTAATCATATTTTAAAACATATAAATAGTTTTAGAAATGTTTATGGTGATATCAAGTCAACACAATCCTGTTTCCTGATTTACAACTCAGCTCCTTCAAACTAGTCCTAAATGGAGGTTTTACAAACATTTACATTCCCTTCAGGGTTTAATAACTTTAAACAAATTTTAATTGAATATTTGGGGGGTAATTTTTTTTTCAGTTTTATACATGACTTGTAAAATACTATGTTCAACCAAATCATAAAATTTTAATAATTTAAACTGATGAAATATTTGTTGGGTGACCATAGCACTTCCTACTAATAATTCTTATAGCTCTTTAAAAACAAAACAAAAAAAAACAGGGTTTGTAATAGTTTTACATGCTTTTCCCCAAACTTCAATACAACAGATTAAATAACAATCATTACATTATTCAATATATTCAAAACTTTGTCATTCAAAAACTATTTTACTTTATACAGTAATGCAATTGATTTTGTTATTTTTATTCTTAAGTAATTTCCATGAGATTTCTATGTCAGCTTCTTATAAATAACAACACCCAAAAGTTTTATTTAATTAACTATGAATTTCAATGCTGTAAATTTTAAAGATGTTTAAAGTTAAAACTATTAATATTGACACAGTTGAGAATTTTATGGCAAGAAAGTTCATGCTCAATAATCCACGTACCAAATCCAATAATTTTCAGTCGGGTCATCTGGACAGTTTCTTTTTATAGAAATTGGATGGAGGATGGAGGGTGAAACGTTTCTATAAAAAATAAACTGTCCAGATGACCCGACTGAGAATTATTGGGTTGAGAAGTTTATGTTTATTTGATGGTGATTTCCATCTTTTTGGAGGCTAAATACAAATACAAGGAGAACATTAATTTATTTGTATAGTTTATAGTTTTTTTTAGGCTTTTATATTGTTTATATCGATATCGAATTATATCGTTATCGACCGAAATTAAGAACTATATCGTGATAAAAATTTTGGCCATATCGTCCAGCCCTACATGCACGTTACGTCTGCCTTCAGGCCCAGGCCTCCCTTGCAAAAGATCTGTGATCTCAGTGGGATTTGCCTGGTTGAATAAAGGTTAATAAATTAACAAGTGTTACGTTTCTGCCTTCAGCACGGAAAGATAAACCAGAGCTGAACTGTTCACGTCAGTGGTTTCTTCATCAGCTGCTTCCTGGTTCCTTTCTCACAGAAATAATCTGTTGCTTCAGAACGGAACGACTGAAGGAAGGACATTAGTCCGATTTGCATCCAACAGGAGTAAAGGACGTGAAATATTTAAATAAATTCAAAAGACGGCCACCTTGTGCTCCATTGTTGGGGTCGGCATCTTCAGCAGCCGCTCCTTCCTCTTCCAGCGCCGGGTCGCCAGCCTGGTCTGGGGGCGCATCGGGGGGTTCGGGCTCTGCCTCGTTCTGAGCAGGAGGGTCAGCGGGGGCCGGTTGGGCTGCAGGGGGCTCATCTGCTGCTCCCTGACCTGCAGCTTGTGCCTGACAGGGACAGGAGATAAATGAGTACGTGTAAACAAACATGCACATAAACCTATTAGTTTTAATACAACACATGTTTGATAAACATGAATAAACACAACTGTACTGTACTTCAGTTAGAGGGATTCAGGTGTGGAATAGTTGTAGTAAGGAGCTTCAACTGTGTTTTTCAATCTTTAAATAAAAAATAAAAAAAACATATAAAAATAATGTACTAAACAAATATAATAGGACTTGAGTGGTTTTTTTCTTATTTTTTGTGTTTTGGTTTTTTATGAGCTTGTTTAGCTGGAATTCATTGATATGTTTGAAAAAACTAATATACAGGATAATATTCTGCTGCTTTGATTTTGATGTATAACAAAGTGAAGGTGTAATAAGCTTGTGCTTCTGCCTACAAATTTATTTTTTTTTGGTCCACACTTTGTGTTCTTAATTATTTTTACGAATCTGGTTTGGTTCAGAATGTGTATAAGTTTAGGGACAGGACTAGATAAGCCATTGTTTCTTCCTGTTCCCTTTTTGAACATTCTTGTTTTGTTTCCAGAATATTTTGGTGGAAATTTTTACACTTTTATTTATTTATGGTATTGTTTAAATTTTTTTTTAACTGTTCAAAATAAATGATAAGCACATACATGTAAACAACAAACACTAGAATACAGTTCGTAACATCGCCTGCTTGTTTTATCCGCCAGGCTGCGCACCTCATTGGCTTGTCCTGCTACGTTGGGAGCTGCTGGTTGCTGCTGCTCCAACCACTGGGGGGCGCCGCCGTGCACGATCTGTTCTCTGAGCCACACCAGGCTGATGAACGCACACAGCGTGCATGTGACCACAAAGCAGCCCTGCAGACAGTCTGCGAGGAGGTTGTCTCTGCAGGAGCACAACAGAAACTATTTTAAACACGCTGACGGAAACACCTGCAGAAAACTGGAGAACACGGTTTCTGCTCACGTGGAGAGCATGTCCAGCGGCAGCGTCAACAGAGAGCTCACGGAGCCTGTAAACAGACACTTGTAGATGCGACCTGTAAAACAGCGACCAGGTTAATACGTTGACGCTGTAAAATAATCATTTATATTTAAATATACGTTTATAAAACTACACAATTTGATTAAGTGATATGTGCTAATATGTGAAGCTTCTGTCACTGCTGCCTCATTACTAAATGTATTAATACTAGAGTCTGACCAATGTATCAGTAGGGGCTGATATTTTAGGTTGATATACAGTATACATATGAGGACATATCGGGCCCATTGTGCGCTGATATAAACAACACTTCTAATTTTCACCCCTAAAATGCTGCAACCAGCTGTGTCCTTACTTGTAAATGGTGTAATTGTACAATGTATCCAGCAGAGGGTGCATGTGGACGACTTTCAAGTCATGGCTGTGCTGGAAACAACTAAATACTGTGTAGCGTGTTTTGCTGAACAGAGCATGGTAAGTTTAGTGTAGGGCTGGGCGATATGGAACTAAATTAATATCTCGATATTTTCACATAAATGGCAATACTGTATATGATATATATCTCAATTTTTTCTTCTTCCATGAAGTAATAACAAAAATATATTTCTGAGCCAAAGCTGAGCCCAATTGTCACACCGGCACCTTTATTAACAAACAGTGTGTATGCTGTACAAAATAAATGTCTCAAAAATAAAATACGTTTTATTTTCCTGCATAACGAAACAAACAAAAAAAACAGATGTGCACTTAAAATTTTAATATAACACAGAGAGAAAACATAACGAAAGGGTGACTTGCTCTTTCAAAAGTCTGATTCTAATGAAGTATATTAAATGGTAAATGGAGCTTATTTATATAGCGCTTTCCAGCCCCCTGTGAGGAGCCCCAAAGCGCTTTACAATACCAGCCATCCACCCATTCATTCAGATATTCATACACCGGTAGTGGTAGCCTGCCTTGCAAGGCGCCATCCAGACCTACCGGGAGCAACTTGGGGTTAAGTGTCTTGCCCAGGGACACAACGACACATGGTGGGCGGACGCGGGATTCGAACCTCCAACCTTCCGATCGGGGTCGACTGCCGTTACCACTGTGCCACGGTCGCCCCATATTAATTCAACTTTTATTAACTTTTATTAACAAAGCTGTTAGAAAAGCCCACATTGTTGTGTAGTTGGCCGTTTGCTCGGTTCTGTTTGGTTACAGCTTGTTTCTGTCTGAATTTCATAGTTCCTATGGTCTTGAATGCACCGTGGCTGTTCTGACACTAGTGCACGCACCGCTCTGTGTAAAGTGCAGAGCTGCGTGTGTCGGTCGCAGTTTGTTTCTCTCCCGACACGGACGAAGCCTTACTGCTTTTGTTAAGCCTTGAGCTTCTGTTTGCACTTTACTGGGTTACTGCTGTGTGTAAACACCAGAAGAGAAACAGAAAATAAATCACCCTAAACTGGATATCTGTCTCCATGTTTTTTAATGAGAAGACAGTTTCATACTTTGACACTCTAAACCAGTTCGTTTCCCAGAGAACACAAAACCTCTGCTCTGTAGCAGCTACCGTAATTTTTTACAGGAATTGTATTATTAAAATTATTATTATTTATTATTCTATCAGGAATTTACAGTGGCTCTCCCACTGTGAGTCAACAAAGACATATCTGCATATCTAGCTTAGCTCAGCTTTATATATTCAAATAAAGTCTTCAGCTGCAGAAAGTGGCGGGGGAGGGCGCATTTGAGATTATCTCGATATTTTTTAAATATCGATATATCGCCCAGACCTAATTGTACCCAATATGAAAATTAGACAACTCTACAATAATGAACTATTTTCAATCCACAAACCCGCTTGCCATTAGCTATGTGCCTCTCAAGTTATCAAGCTACTGTGTAGCATAGGTTATTGCCTATGAAGATAGAAAACGTGCACGCACGTTAGGAAGACTGCTTCAAGACTTCAAGTGTTAAAAAGAGGTTTAAACTGAGCCGTTTTCTTAAGATTCTTGTGGGGTGAACATAGCTAAAAAATTTCAGCCAGTATATCAGCAATAATCAAAATGTCCATAACTGTCGGGCTCTAATTAATACCTCCACATCCAATAAACAGAAGAATAGCCATTCTGTGACAGTATAGATGACAAAACTAGCGTCATGAAATAAACGCTTGTTTTAATATCGACCAAATATTGTGGTGATCTAAAACTGAAACATTTGTTTTAATTGTTATAGTCGTAGACAACACAGCATATTAAGATCACTTTAAGACAATGGACCACTTTATAATTTTGCATTCTTTTACATTTCCATGTGATTATTTTACCCATTCTTATTAGATTAACCACCAAATTGTTTAAGAAAAAAAGAAACCATTCACCGTTTGTGTGGCCTACCGGTACTTACATGCAGTGAGGGGAACCACCCCGAGCCACGCAAAGGCAACCAGTGTGTAATGGAACCAGTAGCGGATGGCCGTGCCCACACTGGTCAGCAGGCCAGCACAGATGTCCTGAATGGGCAGACGTGAGGGCATATCTGGAGAGTAAACTGAACAAAGACAATAAAATAAGAATGTTTTCAGAAATATCTTCTTTTTTTTTTTTTACAGGAAACATGTTTCAAATGTGTGCATCAACAAAAGAAAAAAGGGCAAAACAGAACAAAGTGAACGGACTCACTTGGTGTGAAAGCAAATCTGTGCTTGCATAGTTCACAGTACTCCTTCCTGCTGTGCTTCAGCCATTGGACCAAACTGTAAGGAGAAAATTAAAATGCTCAACTAAAATACGGTTTGTGCACACATGATCACACTGAGGTAAAGGATCATCCAGTTCACACAGGATAAGTAATCTCAAAGAGGCAGATGAAAAAAAAAAATCTAAGTAGTTTCTCAAAGACGATGAAGTCTTCCGGATGGAAGACGAAACGTTTATCTTAAAAGAAACTGGTCCAGATGACATGACTTCACCTTTTTTGTTGTTATCTACCGGTACCTGGATGATTGAGCCTAGAAACCTTTTTTCTGAACCATTTTGGCCTTGGTGTCCTCAAGCTGTTTCTGTGAGAAGCAAGTTGGCCATCTGGCCTAAAACGTCTGACTTTTATACGTGATGATTGATCGTTTGTCTTGAAACACAGCAATGAAGGCTACTTATGGGACAGATCTGGTTGGCAGGCCACAGACCGATGAAGTCTTCTGGATGGAAGACAAAACGTTTCTCCCTTAAAGAAACTGGTCCAGATTAAATTATTTAACCTTTTTTTTGTCAGTTTCTCAAAAGTTAGCATGTTTTTAGACATGGACAATTGCCTGGAATGTTTTCTGTCAGAGGAGAGCTCCCATAGAGGTGTCAAAATGAAACAACTCTGGTGCTGTTGTGACGGGTTGGAGACGCTGACGACAACATTTAAACAAGTTCGAGACGCCCATGATGATGCTGTAACATTGTGAAGAGTTATTGCACCATTGTTTTTTTTAAATAAGTTCAAAACCCTAAGGGTGGTGGCACGGTGGTACAGTTCGTAGAGCTGTTGCCTCACAGCGAGAAGGTCACCGGATTGAATCCCGGCCGGGAGTCTATCTGGGTGGAGTTTGCATGCTCTTTCTGCGAATGTGTGGGTTTCCTCCCACAGACCAAAAACATGCATGTTAGGCTGACTGGTAACTTTAAATTGTCCCTATGTGAGAGAGAGAGAGAGTTAATGGTTGTTTCTCTCTATGTGCCCTTGGGATGGACTGGAGACCTGTCCAGGGTGTCCAGGGTGAGGGTGTCCCCCCCCCCCACACACACAACTCGAAAAGGAAGAAGCGGGTAAAGATAATGGATGGATGAAAACTCTAGGGAAAGGAGAAAGCTTGGTACATGCTAACAGAGCTAATTGTGATTTATTATTCACAATAGGCTCAGTGTTCCGATTACACGTGATGTATTTACCTACTCAGGGAAAAACAGGGTAAGCTTTTGTAAGGAGGACAGAAAGACAAAATCTTTCAAGGTAACCGTAGTAAAAAAAACTCACCATTCCTGGTGGATAAACTTGATACTGCCCGTGCACACACACGGGTGGAACAGGGGTTTCTCTTGGGTCCCCTCAGAGCGACACACACGACAAATGTCCGCTGATCACACAACGACAGACACGGACATACTGGTTAATAAACACATAAAGTTAATGTTTGTTCAGTGACCTGAGATGACTTCTGTTGCGACTTGGCGCTATATAAATAAACTGAACTGAATAGATTTGTCTTAAAAATTTGTTTGTTCTTAGTTAAAACAATGATTTGAATATTTTGATGACTGGATTATTAAAGAAGCATTCTAGACTAAGACTATTTCAGCATTGCATTTTGCAAAGCAGCTGTGTGAAAATACAAACTTGTTCTATTATCTATCACACAATTCATCACATAAACAGCAAACAAAGAGGTCAAAGATCAGGAGGTGACATTTCCTTCACAAATTGTAAATACATTGAACAATAAACTCAGATAACATGGGGATGCTTATCTGAAGAGACTTAAAACTGCACTTTGATACACCTTTTAAGGAAGTGCATTTGATTACTTTACAACATATTGACATCATTATCTTCTGGTCCTTTCCATGCTCTCAGCTTCACAAATATAGTAAAGACGTTTATTATGTCACTTCGTGCTTTCCTGTATTATCTCACTCTATGATAAAGCTTACCTTCCTCGACGGTATCCATGTTTTTGGCTTTAAACGCCAGCTACTTTCTCTTCCAGGAGAACAGCGAACCCATCCACGACACAGGCTAGTTTGTTTAGCTAGCTAAGTTAAGCTAGCGACAGTAGCCTTTGCAGCATTGGCAACAAAATGGTTTCCCGTCAGGTTAAACACCAAAGCGTTCCTTGTATCTTTTAACATCCAGGTCGTCTTCGATGAAACACAAAATGCTTCTATTTTGCTGTATATTTGGATGTCCAGCAACACTTTGGAGGCGTGTGTTGCTAAGACGAGAGCTTTACCCTGAACGATAACTGGCAAGTAGTGAGTGAACCGAATGACGCATGCGCAGACACGTCAACATGACGGGTTTTAGTTTGCAGCAGCGGATCAGTTTTACGGCAGTGGATCGACTTTTACGCATAGATATCATATATAGAACATGTTAATATATGATATCTATGCTTTTACGGAGCAACAAAGTGAATTTGAGTGAATTTGATTAGTTGATTCTTCAGTAATAATTTTTCTATATATAACATAACAATTATAAAGACAGTTATTAGGTTTATTATTGCAGTTCATCATTATCTACCCCTAATTGATATAGAGGGCTTTTTAAGATGTTTTTTTTTTTTTTTTTTGTAAAAAGAAAATGGTCCTTGCTCGCGGGGGCCTTTTAGGCCTATGCTTTCTTTAATGTAACAACAATGTTAATACGGCTTGACAATATGGATATAAAGGGGTAGTGCCGATCCACGCGTCACAACGGCGCCGTGGCTTAGTTGGTTAAAGCGCCTGTCTAGTAAACAGGAGATCCTGGGTTCGAATCCCAGCGGTGCCTTTTCTTATCTGAGAATGCTTCAAGACAGTAAAAATTTATTTTAAAGACAAATTTCAGGCATTACACACAAAATACAGCTCAAACACCATTCATTAGTGCCACTTTTGGTCAGTACTTCACAAAAAATGTATAAAATAAAATCACAGTTCACAAAACGGATGTTTTAGATGTTGAGATATTTGTTGAGTCAGTAAAAAAAAAAAACCTGATGCGGTTTTGGCCAAGTTCAAAACAACAAGTGATAATAATGTGAAACACATTTTGCCATACCATATCTACTTTGGGACATGAAATGAATGAAGGGGCGTAAATGTTTATTGCAGTTTTAAAACTTGTACCTTTGTGGTCCTGGTAAAATTAACAAATAAACAAATACAGCACAGAATTTAATATTATTTCTATCTTAACAGGTCATTCTTGACCTGCCATTGTGTATCTGTTCCTACCAAACCCAGTCGATGGAAGCAGATGGTCGCTTGTCTTGAGCCTGGTAGGTTTCTTCCTAATGAGGGGTTTTTTCCTTTCCACTGTTGCCTTCATGCTTGCTCAAGTTGAGAGTTCTGTGATGGAGTTAAACTCAAAGCAGTCTGCTCCTCACATAAATAATGTTAAATTATTATTTTATATATGAATGTTTCTGTTCAGTGTGCCCTGAGATGACTTCTGTTGTGATTTGGAGCTTTAGAAATAAACTGAATTGCTTTTATTTTGAAGTCTCAGCTGGAACCTCTTGTCCAGATGACGTCAGTCACGTGACCCAGTATTTATTCTGTTTAGTGGAGTTCGCGTGACTGCAGAAAAAAGGAACGGTAAGAATTTGATTTACTTATTCACGCTTTTTCTGAAGCACACGTGCAGTGTTTCTTGGTCAATTTTTAATTTTTGTTAAAAAAAACGTTATTGGTTAAAAGTTTTAGAGCTACTTTTGCACTTTTCCTTTCATTCCATTACGCAACACTAACTTTTCTCTGAAGTGATTCAAATGTGCAGCTGTGAAGTGAAACATTAGCGTCAGATATTTCCTTTAAGATACATTTTAACAGGTATAAAAGTCATAAACTGTAAATATGCATTACCCATAATGAGATATGTGATAATCATCGATATCGAACGATTTTTTTTTTACCGTAAAGAATGAATGAAATGCGCATTCATTTTAAACTTCACCAAATATTTCTGCTTTCTTACATATAAAATGTAGACTGTATTTGTAAAAACAAATAAATAAATGAAAACAAGTTTTATTCTGGTTTATTCTTGTTTTGTCTATGTGATTGTCCTGCTTGGCCCAATTCCTCTTTCTCCTTCTGTGCATCAGGGTACAGTATTCTGTAATCTACTTCTTATTTTTTAGCTCGGGACCACCCTAAAAAAACATGTTTAAAAATCAAATTGTGTACCTTGCATCATGAATTTAATGACACGCAAAAAAGAACTGACATAAAGGTCAGTGAAAAATGCATTGTCATTGTGTTGTGCAAGTCTTTAAAGCTGCACTATGTAACTTTGTAATGCAGTCTAACTTTTCTAACAATATATTTTTAACATATTCCTTCACTCTGTCACTATCTACTGACAGACGTTAGACAAATCTGTCACTATCTACTGACAGACGTTAGACAATAGTAATCTCTGAAAAAAACTGTAGTCCCCTTGCTTCTCTATCAGCATTTATAAAAACACAGAGTGACCCGGACAATGACCAGCCAATAAAAACAGAGTTGTTTGTCACGCCCCAACCCACGCCCCCGCCTGTCCCAGCCTCAGCGCCGCGCACATTCTCATTCAAAGGATTGCAAAGCGATGCAGGACTGATTTGTATGTGACACAAATGTATTAAATATCCCTTCTTCATCCCAGAGCTGGACTTTTATTTTGTTTTTTTGCCAAAAGTCAAGTGATCGCTTCATCCTTCACTGACAGGAATGAGGAAGTCACGAGCGAATTAAATCATGTCCAACGTTGCTGCGTGAAGCTCTGCTGATTTCAGGGTGTTTTTGTGTTGTAAGACCAGTGATTCATGGTTTTATTATATTTTTTAGAACGTTTTATTAACATAAACACAGAATATTGAAGCGGCTCCGAGTGGACAGCAGGGGGTGGAGCAGAACTCAAGTTCAGTAGACCACGGACTGTGGCTCCCTCTCAGAGCCATATATGGCTCTGATTAGAGCCATATATGGCTCTGAGGGGGAGGGAGCAGAATGCTTTTCCCTGCTGAAAATATTTCTAAGTCCGGAGCACAACAGAAAGTTACACTTATCACATTTAACTTTTCACCCTAATAACCCAAACTTTGCAGATTTAATACCAGATTTGATCTTTTGTGCAGCCTGTCATGTTGATATGCATGTATGTATTATACATGAACATCTTATGTGACAGTATACATGATGTATACTCAGTATACATCATGTACTGTATACTGTGACAAAGAACATATTTTGTGTGACAGTATACCATACTGTCACAGAAAAGATGTTCTTTGTCATGAGGGCCCATCTTGTGGTTTAAACAGTAAACGACGAGTGATGCCAGCAGAGGCCACATCAGCAGAATATATGAAACCAAGTTATAATTTGTTTAAATCACTCATTTACCACAATCAGAGTGTAATTAGTCTCAGTTAAGAAACAATCAGTCGTAGTACTAAATTTGTAACTGCATCATTATATTTTCAAGATTTCAGGAACTTAATTGCCTTCAAAACCAATTAGTATTTTCATGTTTTCAGATGGCCAACGAGGCCAACCCCTGCCCCTGCGACATCGGCGATCGGTCCGACTACGGCGGGCTCGGCCAGGAGCTCCAAATTGAACACGTCAAAGCGTACGTGGTCAAACCCTCCGGTGCGTCAGACAAGGCTGTTCTCGTCATTCACGACATCTTTGGATGGGAGCTGAACAACACTCGCTACATGGCCGACATGCTGGCTGCTAATGGATACACGTATGTAAAGTTCAACCCTTTATAAAAATATGAAACAATAACACGACGCAGTGATTTATAGTTTTTCCCCGTTTTGTTTTGATCTGAGCAGGGTCGTGTGTCCAGATTTCTTTGTTGGGGAGGCGGCGTGGAGTCCAACTGACGACTGGTCAACGTTTCAAGACTGGCTCAAAGACAAGAAACCAACAAACATTAACAAGTAGAAACAGCCTTTTCTGTGAAGTCCTACCATGCACGTACAAAATAAATGCATGTTCGCCTTAAATCTCACGTGACTTGAACAAATGTTGACGACCATCTGTTTCAGAGAGGTCGACGCTGCGCTGAAGTTCCTCAAGGAGGAGTGTGGGGCCAAACGCATCGGAGCCGTGGGGTTTTGCTGGGGAGGCGTCGCCACACACCACCTGGCCCTGCAGTACCCAGAGCTCAAGGCTGGAGTGTCCGTTTATGGTACGCCATTCTGACAGCACAACCTGCAGCAAACCAAGTCTCTAATGAAGTTTCTTTGTGCAGGAATAGTCCGTGAAGGAGAGGACAGGTACGAGCTCAAGAGCCCGACACTCTTCATCTTTGCAGAAAACGATAGCGTCATCCCTCTGGACCAGGTCAGTGTGTCGTTCTTGTCAACTGAACATTTAGTTTGACTCACGGCATCTTTTACTGTAACTTTGGTATGTTTGTACCACAAAATACCTTCATGGTGGTTTTTAGGTCAGCGCCCTGGAAGAAAACCTGAAGAAGTGCACCGTGGACTTCCATGTGAAAATATTCCCAGGACAGACTCACGGCTTCGTCCACCGCAAGAGGGAGGACATCAACCCTGCCGACAAGCCCCAGATCCAGGAGGCCAGAACAGACATGCTCAACTGGCTCAAAAAGTACATGTGAAACAGCTCGTGCCTGCTGAGTACGGTGGCCCTAAGGTGTAAATGAACTACATTAAAAAAAACGGAATTACATTTGGAAAAATGCAACAAAAATACATTTGAAAAAAACAAAATTACATTTGAAAAAAAAAAAAAGAATGACATTTGAAAAAACGGAATTACATTAAGCCAAATCGGAAGTGGCCGAAGCGGAAGTGGCCCGAATCACATTAGAAAAAAAATGTAATTACATTTGAAAAAACAGAATGAAATTTGGAAAAACGGAATTACATTAAGCCAAAGCGGAAATTGCCGGAATCATATTAGAAAAAACGGAATTACATTTGAAAAAACGGAATTACATTAAGTCAAAGCGGAAATTGCCAGAATCCATCCATTCATTTTCTTATCCGGGGTGGGGTCGCGGGGGTAGCAGCCTAAGTAGGGAGGCCCAGACTTCCCTCTCCCCAGCCACTTGGAGCAGCTCCTCTGGGGGAATCCCAAGGCGTTCCCAGGCCAGCCGAGAAACATAGTCCCTCCAGCGTGTCCTGGGTCTTCCTCTGGGTCTCCTCCCGGTGGGACATGCCCGGAACACCTCACCAGGGAGGCGTCCAGGAGGCATCCTAACCAGATGCCCGAGCCACCTCAACTGGCTCCTCTCGATGTGGAGAAGCAGCGGCTCTACTCCGAGTCCCTCCCGGATGACTGAGCTTCTCACCCTATCTCTAAGGGAGAGTCCAGACACCCTGCGGAGAAAACTCATTTCAGCCGCTTGTATCCGAGATCTTGTTCTTTCGGTCACAACCCAAAGCTCATGACCATAGATGAGGGTGGGAACGTAGATCGATCGGTAAATTGAGAGCTTTGCCTTTCAACTCAGCTCTCTCTTCACCACGACGAATTTTTGAAAACTGTGGTAACAAGGATATAGGTCTATAATTGTTGAACACACATTGCCAGAATCATATTAGAAAAAACGGAATTACATTTGGAAAAATAATTTCACTTTTGCATAATTCATTTTTTTCAAACGTCATTCTGGTTTTTTCAAATGCTGGTGAAGATTCTCAGTCGTCCAGGACATGATGAAATCAAAAAAGGCGTTCAATACAGGATCAACTGGACTTTATTTGTTGCAGAAAACGTTTCGACTTCTGTCCAGAAGTCTTTTTCAATTCTGAATGGAAGCTGTGAGAACGAGAAGTTTTATACAGGCTTACAAGTCACGCACCAACATATGAAATTGGAAACTGAGATAACACCACAAATTAACTAACATGCCCATTCTATTTAAATTGACAAAACGACACATCCCAGCTTAACAAAGGGGGGTTTGTAACACATACATGTAAATTGAAAGATCACACCTTAAACAGTAGGAGGTTCCCTTGAGGTCTCTGTTAGAAGACACAAAACTGTATGTAAATTGACAAACAACACCTCCCAAACAACAACAGAGGCTACTCAGAGAACTTTGTTAGTCTAATTTACAGACAAGGCATCCCTGCTCCCATCCGGTGTAAAACGTTTCGGAATCAAATCCAAAACTGAGTTATAGGTCTTAGACAGTTGAAATCTCAGACCTCCTCCTCTGTTAAGAGAAGGTTTTTCTCTCTTAACATACACAGCTTCCTTTACCCCCCTCTCAAACCATCTGTGTTCTCGGTCCAAAATTTGAACATTCTGGTCCTCAAAGGAGTGTCCCTTGTCCGTGAGGTGGAGGTGAACTGCAGAGTTTTGTCCAGAGGAGGTTGCTCTCCTATGTTGAGACATTCTTTTGTGGATAGGTTGTTTCGTTTCTCCGATGTAACGGTCTGAGCAGACTTCGCTGCACTGGACTGCATAAACCACCCCACTCTGTTTGTGTGTGGGGGTTCTGTCCTTCGGATGCACCAGCCTCTGTCTGAGAGTCCGGCTGGGTTTGAAGTGTACTGGGATGTTGTGTTTGTTAAAAATCCTTCTGAAATTCTCTGAGACTCCAGCAACATAAGGAATGACAATGTTTTTCCGTCTGTTAGACTTTTTCTGTTCATTATTGTGTTTAACAGATTTCCTTGCTGACTTGACAAACGCCCAGTTGGGATATCCACATGATTGCAGAGATTTTTTGATGTGTTTCTGTTCCTTTTCCTTCCCTTCTGTCCTTGTGGGGATGTGTTCTGCCCGATGCTGTAAAGTTCTGATGACAGAAAGTTTGTGCTCCAGTGGATGGTGAGAGTCGAACAGGAGATATTGGTCTGTGTGGGTTGGTTTTCTGTAAACTTCAATGTTGAGACTGTCATCTCCCTCCATATGCACCAAACAGTCCAAAAAAGGCAGCTTATTGTCGTTAGCATCCTCTCTGGTGAACTTGATGTTGTTATCAACAGAGTTAATGTGTCTGGTGAACGCTTCCACCTCCCTGGCTTGGATTTTGACACAGGTATCATCCACGTATCTGTATTTGTTTGTCAATTTACATACAGTTTTGTGTCTTCTAACAGAGACCTCAAGGGAACCTCCTACTGTTTAAGGTGTGATCTTTCAATTTACATGTATGTGTTACAAACCCCCCTTTGTTAAGCTGGGATGTGTCGTTTTGTCAATTTAAATAGAATGGGCATGTTAGTTAATTTGTGGTGTTATCTCAGTTTCCAATTTCATATGTTGGTGCGTGACTTGTAAGCCTGTATAAAACTTCTCGTTCTCACAGCTTCCATTCAGAATTGAAAAAGACTTCTGGACAGAAGTCGAAACGTTTTCTGCAACAAATAAAGTCCAGTTGATCCTGTATTGAACGCCTTTTTTTGATTTTTTCAAATGTTTTTTTTTTTCCAAATGTAATTCAGTTTTTTAAAATGTAGTTCATTTACACCTTAGCTGAGCAAACATCATCATCCTACATCATGAAAAGATGCTTTTGAGGCCGTTAGTTTCTTTGACATTCCAGTTAATGCTTCAGGTTTTTTAGACCAGTGATTTGAAACATTTCAATGTATTTTCTGTCCTGTCAACCAACAAACCACGTTGTAGCTCAGTGTCTGTAAAATCCTGAGCCGTTTGTTGCATGAGCTGAACGGCCATCTTGAACTTATCGACATTACTTGTCTACCTTTGCCAACATGTGAATAAATCTGAACACGTTCTGCATTTAATACAATAAAATGAAGGTGTAGAAATTTCGACAGACCAACGTTTTATTGAAGACTTTGCCACTAACAGAACATTTCTGTATCAAATGATAAATAGCACTATGCAGTGAGGTTTGGGGTTCAGGCGTGGAGCAGCTGGACCGCCTTCACTCCTCGACCTCTCCAGGGTTTCGGATGTCGTCTATCTTTAGGATCATTTTGACCACCTGAGTAGCCAGTAGGATCTGCTGTTTCTTGCCAATCAGGGTCTCGATCACATGCTGCTGCTTCATGTCTGTACAGGAGCAAACAAAGCCTCAAATTCATCGTCTGACACTGACAAAGGCTGATTTGTTGCATTTGGTTACGTCGACACCTTGGAGGTTAAAGCGTTTTACCGTTTGTGTTTTTCTGGAGACAGTCGATGCCGAGGAAGGGGTTGTTCTCTTTGACTTGTCTGGCTCGGATCTCTGTCATGGTCTGGATGGGGTTCAGCCCGCTGTTCTCAGCCAGCGCCATGGGAATGACTTCCAGAGCGTCAGCAAACAGCCTCATGGCGTACTGCTCCAAAGACGGACACTGACAAAAACAGAACACGGATCTGAGCACTTCACATGGACTTTATACAAACCGTAACATCTAAAGGTTTTGTGCTGCGTTTCTGAAGTTCCTCACCTTTTCTGCAGCCTGGTTTACAGCCAGAGCACACGCAATCTCTGAAGCCCCGCCTCCGTACACAACACGGTTGTCTCTGACCAAATTACGAATTACACACAGAGCATCATGGAGCGCACGTTTGGCCTCCTCGATGATCTGACGAAGACATAAAGGATTGACTAAACGGACGTGCGCCAACATGAACGAGTGGTTTCACTGGGATTGGTCAAAGTTTACCATTTTGTTACCCCCACGGATGAAAATGGTTACAGCTCTGGAGTTTTTGCACTCCTGAATAACCAGCATATGGTCCTTGGTTGTGCCAAATGAGATCTCCTTCACCACACCAGCTGTGCCAAGCTTCTCTGGCGTGAGCTCGCTGAACCTCGGCACAATGCGGCCTCCTGTGGCTATCGCGATCAGCTGCAGGAAAAATTACGTCAAATCAAGTATAACCACACTACTTTAACCTTTTTCAATACAAAGTGATGAAAAAACACCCAAAGGGCCAACCACATGCTAAAACTTCTCGTACCTCAATCTCTGGCCCTCCAACCCAGCGAACAGCAGGCAGCTGTCGTTGTAGCAGAAGGTGGTTTGCCTCATCATCAAAGCCCCACTGGCAGATGGCCAAGTTAGCCCCCGTGCTTTTGACCTTAAATTCAAATACATTGTTTTATTTTCACTACATGAACGCCTTTGTGTCCAAAACATTGGTAGAGTGAGCACTAACCTGCTGGATCATCTCGTCAAACTTTTCTTTTTCGTATTTCTGAAGAGCTTTGTAGTCCTCCACTGAGGTCACATCCAACTTATGCTTGGTCTTGGGTTTAGGGGGCTCAAACGGGCAGGTTAGAATTGCAATTTTAGCATCTTTGAGAACCTGATTGAAACAAACAGAAGTGGTTAGCCCAGTTATGGTAAACTTGCATTAACATTTACCTTACACATGTTAAAGCAATACTTTAATCCATTAAATTTGTCTTAATTTTACTACTATGAAGTATAAACAACTTAATTCTGCCTGATCAAAAATGTTAAAGCAACATTTTAAAAAGGTATTTATACCTTGGGCATCTGAGGATGGCTGAACTCCTTGTCCACTAGGACTCCCTTGATGAGCTGTGTGTCCTCCAGCTTTCCTCCCACTTTGCCCTCCACCTTGATGAGCTCAAAGTCTACATCCTTCCTTCCCATGTCAGCCACAGCGAGGATGGCATTCACTGCAATCTCTGCCATCTGTCTGTGGCACCGGTTGATGCTAGAAAACATAATTTTAAGAGATTTTAGAATGTCCCACCCAAGCCTGAGCGCTAAAAGATATTTAAATTTTAATGCTGAGCATTTGTTTTTTTCACTTAGAAGAAATGTTTCTCCGTTATTTACCAGCATAATGTGTGCATGTCGATGTATTTAAAAAGTGAAAATATGTACAGTATTTGCCAGTTCTTGTTAAATGCATGGAATCAGCAGTGCATGAAAGCTGTGATGACTTACACTTTGGACCCGAGAGTTGTCATAGCTGTCTGAATGAGTGGTTCGGTGTTGTTGGGATCAAAGGGGAAAGTTTCTCCTATTTTGTCCAGCTGCTCTATGGCCACGCGAGCAGCTTGATCATAACCATCGGAGATCCTGATGGGGTGGATTCCACGGTCCAGTAGCTCCTCGGCCTGTTCAAGCAGCGCTCCAGCCAGCACTAAGGAGGCAGAAGAAAAAGAAAACAGTGTCTGCATGACTTGGAATAGGAGCTGCAACAAACCTGACAATGTGAAGCATGGCACGAGTATTTGAAGTACCGGTAAGTAAGTAAACCTTATTTATATAGCACTTATCATAGATACAATCACAAAGTGCTGTACAAAATACAAAATAATAAGATTAAAATAGACAAAATAAACAACAGCTGATTAATCAAAACAATCAAAACCGCTAATAAAAACAACGGTTGATAAAAACCCTAAATAAAAACTTAACTAAAAGCTTGTCTGAATAAAAGTGTCTTAAACTGCGTTTTAAAGGAATCAACAGAGACGGTAAGTAGCATCTAAAAAAAAAAAAGCTTATTTGAAACACTTGAACCTAAATGAAAACAGAATATCCCATCAATCACCTTTATTTAACCATGGTTGTTTACATCACTTAAAATGCAGAAATTACCAACAACTCCAGTGGTTCCATCACCAATCTCATCGTCTTGGGACTTCGATAGCTCCACCATAAGCTTGGCAATTTGATGGTCCACATCCATCATGCTGAGAATAGTGGCTCCATCGTTAGTGACAGTTACCTCTCCATCCCTGTCAACCATCATCTTGTCAAGACCTAATTATAAAACATAGCAATGTGAAATGTTAAAATTTACAGGCTAATGAGAAAGTCGTAGTCAAATAATAAATAACTCAAATAACAGAACAGGTTTGGTTAATACCATTTGGACCCAAAGATGTCCTCAATGTTGAAGCCACAGCCTTGCCTGCCATGATGTGGGACTGTAAATACAGAACACATATTATCATTGTCTGTCCTCACTATTAATACCTAGTTATCCGTGAAATCCCTGCAGAGGTGATGCAAATCACCATTGACCATTTAGGGAACAGTGCTACCAGCTTCACCCACTGGCTGAACGCACTGGGAGCACATGGGCCTCCGTGTTAGCATGATTAGCTTAAATGGCTAATGCTAGTCTGCTGCTTTTACACAAACAGTTAGCGCGTGCAAGAGAAGACTTTATAGACGTATGTATGGACTCCATTTTCTACTCAAGTGATTAACAGCAAATTAATAACTTGTTAGCCATGATGCCGCAGTTCCGCTAGCTAGCCCATTGTACCTTCAGAGCATCAATGCCCGATAGACGTGTCTTCGTGTCTTGGTCCTTGATGATGATGAACGGCCTCCCATATTCATCAAAAGCCAAAGTGCCCAAACTGGACATGTTGACTGAAGAATTTGGACTCGCAATAAGAGTTAAATGAAGAGAATGAAGACTTTAAATGATGAAAATCTGGAGTGTGGCTAAGCTGCAAGTCGCACGGGTCTGCCGGCGACTTCTGGAAGGCTCCACGGGTGGGGAGGGCGCAACCAAATGCGGCTACCCGTGCCCGGTTGAACGGTAGAAAACATATTTACATAACGTGAATACGTTTAATCAAACAAACAAAAAAAAAGATTCGACGTGGTTTCGTAACAACAATTACAGCTTTATCATAAAGCACAACTTAAAAGCGTATAACTGAAGTGTGATTTCGAGACTTGGTTCGTTCTGATCTCGCGAGAGTTCAGTTTGATCTCGCGAGATTTCAACAAAACCCAAACCCCAGATGGAAAAATAAAAGTTGACGTGAGGTTTTACAGCGGTTTCGTACAGGTAGAAATGCTCCACCATTTATTTTATTGCATGCATTTGTTTATTTTAATTGAAATCACAGTTTAATACGTGTAAACATGGTACTGTTCGAACGACATGAGTCAAATTAGCCGCAGAACCGGACCGCTATTAGCTTTCTGTTCGAACATTAGCTCAAATGCACGTGCGTTCAGTGACTGCTGTCAACGTCAAAATTTGACGTAACATCCGGGTACTTTTGTTATTGTGGCGTCCAGCAGCCTGTTACTCCAAGTACAGTACAGTACTGTAGTCTGTTGGTAAGATTAAAAACTTTTATTAATACACAGTTTACTAACTAATTCGACTGACTGAAATTGATCTCTGTCACATTTTATTGGAAATTATGTCAATGTATTCACCTTGTTTGACAAAATACTTGTAAACCAATAAGTATCTTGTAATAGCACATTTATAATGTAATATTGTTGGTAAACAAATGTTTTCTTAAAACAACACATTTTACTAGCTACAGTGGTGTATTTAATTTTCTTGTGTTATTTGCCGATGTTAATCTGTTTACCAAGCAAGCCTGCATAAAAGTTATTGTATAGAAAAACCAAATAAAAATTATGACATAATGCGTTTGTACTTTAACACTGCAGTAATAACTAACTATAACTCAATTTATTTTCTTAGTAGCGTGCCTGGTTTTTGCAATGACAAGTACAAGTTGGCTGTAGGGAAGGCGTGTTGAGAAATGACATTGTTTCTGACTTTTTCAGCATGCCTTGTGAAGCAAAGCCTCGGTTTCTGGTGCTGTATGGGTCTCAGAAAGGTCAAGCTCAGTCCATAGCCGAGGGCGTAGCTGAAGAGGCCGAGGAGCACGGACTGGCTGCTGATCTCATCTGCTTGAACCAGAACGAGAAGGTACATGCCAGTTATTAGATGTCGTAACAGAGCTATTCTTCTGTATTGACTCTTGCACATCAGTTACAGTATCTTGTCACCTTTGTGTGTATTGACCGAATGAGTTTCTGCAAGCACGAGTCACTAATCATATGACTGGTTCCAGTACAATTTGGAGAAAGAGAATGCCCCGGTGGTGTTTGTTGTGTCCACCACTGGAGATGGAGAACCACCAGACAATACTCTGAAATTTGTAAGGTGCATCAAGAAGAAGACCCTTTCCCCTGACCACTACAAACACCTTTGCTATGCACTTTTAGGTAAATTCTGTTGTGGGAGTCAGAGGTAGTCTGTTTATTTAAGCTGTCAGTCTGGGAGCTTACATTTGCAAAACACATTTTTTGTAAATCATTACAATGCAAACCTCTGTTCCTGGAGAATCATCTGCGTTTGTTTGGTCTGCCTCAGCTTTAGGAGACACAAATTATGCAAATTTCTGCAACTGCGGGAAGACAATTGAACGTCGTCTTCAGGAACTCGGAGCTAAGCAGTTTTATCCGACAGGATATGCAGATGACGGTTTAGGGTAAGTTCTGTTGTGATCTTATTACAGAACTCTGTTGCTTTTGTTTCCGCTGCTCATTATATCTTGTTGGTGGCTTTAGGCTGGAGGTGGTTGTCGACCCTTGGCTTGAAGGACTGTGGAGTGCCATCAAAGAGGCTTTATCTAAAATGGCTTCTGATAGGACTTCTCATTTGAAGGAGAATGAAGAAAACACAGCCACAGACGTTCCTGCTTTGTCCACACCAGACGTCCAGCTAAACGCTTTAAGCATTACTGATCAGCAGAACTGTGAGCCAGTCAAACCTTCTCCAAGCACAGACTCTAAATATGCGTCTCCTCCAGTTGTTGACCTCAGACCAGCTTCTTCAGGGAGTGCTGGGTTGGAATCCAGGTTCACCGGCGGCGCTGCACCAAAACCTCAGATCCGTAATGACGACGAGCTGGCAGCTTCACTGACGGTCTCCCTGCCGCCGCTGTCCGAGTCCTCACTTCACGTTCCTGCTCTACCTCCTCCTTATTTAGACGTTTCAGTTCAGGATGTGGACTCTGTGGAACAGGTGATGAATGCTGCAGCTTAAAAATCCACTGAACTTCACTTTGTGGTGGGAATATATTATCTGTTGATCTGCTATTATTCTACCATGTTAATAACCTTTATAATCCTTTTATTTTAGGTCATTGTGACTGATATTACCATGTTTGATATTATAATGCTTTGGTATTACTCTTCGTGAATTTAGGGTCAGTGGACAGCTGGTTAGACGTTTATTCTGTCCTACCTGTAAAATGTTTTCCTTTCTGTTGGCCGCCTGGGTTCAGTTCTGAGAGGTGAAGGGAAGAGGCTTGAAGGGTTTTCTACAAAACAAACTGTTTCCTTCCAGGAAGCCAGAACGGGTCAGGAACAGGAAAAGACATTAAGTTCTGTACTTGTGATGCTTTGCCTCTGAGTTTGGCTGTTCTCCACAGATTTGTAATAGATTTGATGAAACCTACACCTGATTGTTTGCGAATTGTTTTATTTCTTACACTTCTCATCTCAAATGTTTTTCCAGACTATGGTGCCATTAAACACAGAGGCTTTTCATGAGGTGCCTGTATCCGGGGCAGTGCAGCTGAGCAGAGGAGACTCAGTCAGGACAGCACTTCTAGTGGAGCTGGACGTCTCTGTGAGCTTCACAGAACCATTATTGATTATGATTAGAAATAAACACAAGTCTTAATCACAAACTGATTTTGTGACGTTGCCCTTTCATGTCCAGGCTCATCCGGCGATGAGCTACCAGCCCGGAGATTCTTTTGATGTTTTCTGCCCAAACAGGGCTGAAGAGGTGGACGAGATGCTCTGCAGACTGGGCCTTCAGGACCAAAAGAACCATCGTGTTCTGATCACGCTGAGGAAGGACACGAAGAAAAAAGGCAAACTTGTTTGTTTATTCATTTTATTAAAAAAATACACAACAATAATACACACAATAGGAGAAAATAAAAGACAAGACATATATCAAATGAAAGGCGGCAGAAGAAGAAAAATCTTATTTTATCTGCCCCTTATACTCCAATAAACACTTCATACAACCAACTTATTTGATTTCCAAGATAATGAACAACATCGAGAGGAGCCACATCTTGCTTCTCCACATCGAGAGGAGCCAGTTGAGGTGGCTCGGGCATCTGGTTAGGATGCCTCCTGGACGCCTCCCTGGTGAGGTGTTCCGGGCATGTCCCACCGGGAGGAGACCCAGAGGAAGACCCAGGACACGCTGGAGGGACTATGTTTCTCGGCTGGCCTGGGAACGCCTTGGGATTCCCCCAGAGGAGCTGCTCCAAGTGGCTGGGGAGAGGGAAGTCTGGGCCTCCCTACTTAGGCTGCTACCCCCGCGACCCGACCCCGGATAAGCGGAAGAAAATGGATGGATGGATGGATGGATAATGAACAACTTAATTTTTACCCTCTGTATCTCATACAATTTCTAAATTCCAACACATTTAAATATATGTTTTTACCCGTTTAAACTTAATCATTCTTTTGAAAACAACCATTGATTGAACCACTTTAATATCTGATTCCAATTCATTCCATAACCCAATTCCTTGAACTATGGGAGATCTTCCCCTCGAACTAGTCCTAAAGTGTGGCTTCACAAATACATTTGTCCCCTTAAGATTGTAACTACTCGTTCTTCTAACAAAATACTTCGGAATATTTGAAGGAAGTGCATTACTCAACTCAATTCTTATGGAATATATTTTGTTTTCACATTCAGTTTGCTTTCATAATTTTTTCTGTGAAAGGTGCCCAGTTGCCGTCCCACATCCCTCCGAACGTTTCCCTGCTGTCCCTGCTGACGTGGTGCCTAGAGATCAGGAGCATGCCTAAAAAGGTACTGAAGTCCAAATCTAGCTCTTCCTCTGTGCCTGACAAAAGCCAGACTTTGTAATGAGACGTCCTGCTTGAAGTTGTATCATAAAAAGGAAGAATGTCTTTTTCCTTCAAAGCACCGGCTCTGCTTTCATTTGTTAAAGCTGGAGGAATGTTTTTCATTATTTATGTGGAGGTGTAATTAAATTTGGCTGTTTCAGCATTGATTTTCTTCACCGAAGAAGCCCACCGGTCCTTTAGACTCGTGGGCCAACGTCGAGGCTCAGAAGATTTAAAGGTTCAGAGGTTGGCTGGATAAGTGTAGGGATGAGTAGATTTACCAAGTCCAGGCTCCGGCTGGAATATTCATGAAACCTTGCTGCTACCCCGTGGCAGTGTGGAATTAAAGTCACATTTGATGTGGGAGGATGTCAAATGGTGGCAGTCCTGAGCTTTAGGTGGAACTGGTTTCAGCTCGTTCTGCAGCTGTAACATGGCTAATGTTAAACTGAACTCCTTCCTTTGTTGCATTTGATTAGTAATTGTGTGCGACATCAGTTTTTAAACTGTAACCATACAGTTTTATAACTCAGTTTTCAGGATTGTTGGAAAGATCTGATTGACCTGGACATAGATTTAGGACTGGTTGTGGTTCAGGAGAGTGGTCGGCCTCCAGCTGAGGGGTCAGCAGCCGTGATCCAGCTCCAAGTCCTTGGTGAGAGTCAACCTCAGGTTGCTCATTCAGCTCCCTCATAAGTGCATCATGAGTCCGTGCCTGAAAATGAAGAGTTTCATTTGACCTAAGCAACATCAAATTCGAAGTCCTTTCCTTCCTGCATCAGTTCAGAATCAGAATATCTTTATTGACATTGACATTGCACTAAAGCACAATACAACATTATTGAATTACGCACATAATAATAATAATAATAATGAATTCAATTTATAACGCACTTTTCATTAATGAAAATCTCAAAGTGCTACAAAGTGCAACAGAATTAAATGTCAATAAAACAAGTAAAATCAATAACAGTATCAACTAAGATCAAAAGTAGAATCATGAGGAGGTAGAGTATGCTCGGTTGAAAAGAAAGGTCTTCAAGCCGCTCTTAAAGTCAACCACAGACTGTGGGGCTCTCAGACAGTCAGGAAGAGAGTTCCACAGGCGGGGGGCAGCCACACTGAAAGCCCAACATTCATCTTAAGATGGGCAGAGTGCACGAAGCCGCAGCCATACGGCGCCGCCACAATCTTAGATATGAAAAAAGGGTAGATAACACGAGGATAGGTGGTGGTATTACAAAAAAGATCTTTTACATCTTGTCTGTTTGGACACTACGGTATATGAGAAATCAAAAAACTCTACCAGAAAACATAGTTAAGACAAATCACATATGCATTTGAGGTCAAGGCAGTGAGATTTAGTCCATAAACCTTTTTCAGATCGCAACAGTTCTGTTGATGTTTCCAGCCGTCACCTCTGATAAGCGCTCACAGAAAGTTCTCCGGGGAGGGGGTGGGTTATGCGATAGGTGGACGCAGCTGGTGTCCTCAGTAACACATGTCTCAGGAGAAATTTGATATCCAGCCTTTCCAAGGCTGTTTGGGGAGTCAGATAGAGATAACATAAATATTTTTCACTTCAGGCAGACAGTTTAATTTCTTGCAGCCTTGAGTCCTGCTGGACGATCTGATCCAATATGATCCAGTTGTGGGAACCTTTCACTGATCCAAGCTATGATTCCTCCTCTAGATCTAAACCACCACAGCGTCCACGAGTCCCAAGCCCTGCGGGTGGTCTGCAATTCTCAGAGATCGCGTCCACCTTGCGGTTCAGCTTGTAAAGCAGCTGATTTATTGAGGTCACGGCACGGATCCCACTCTCACTTTGACTCGGGAGCTTCGACATGGCATTAATCGCCGCTGAAGTCTTCCTCATTTTCCGATAGAACAGTGCTCCACAAACGCCGAAAAGCAAAGCGCCTGCTATCATAAATCCAGTTATGTACATATCTTCCATGTCCTCCACAGATAGGACTGACAGCACATCACCATCCATTCCCCCCAGGAATCCATGACGTATCCCCCAGAATGCATCTGCGAAAGGCAAGCTGGTTCTCCTGGCCCTTGCCGCTTTGTAGAAAAAAATCTTGTCAACAGAGTTGATCGTCCATGAAACCAAATCCATAATCAATTTGCTTTCAAGAGATGAGGGCTGAGGAGCTGCAGCCAAGACAAAGAAGCCACGCAGGGTGAGGAAAAGTTGGGGAGGGAAGGAGAGAAGCTGCTGCCTCGTCCAGAGCCAGAAGGGAAAAGTTGAACGGCTTTGTACAAATTTATAATCTCTTGGCTACTAGAATCATCTTTAATCTCAGCATGTTTACCAAACGTACAAGCCAAGTTGTAGGTAGACCTCAGACCAGGACCAGCTTCCCTCTTTGCTGGTTCAGTTACAAGTTTTTAACCTCTCCATGTAAATGATTGGGATATTGCTCTCGTCCATCTGGGACCGGGATGTTTTAGAGGTTGACATGAACCAGGTTTTGGTTTCAGAGTCAGTAAACGTAAACGCACCAAAATACTGGAATGGTTTAAAGTAGTGATGTGTCCTGTGTCGAGGCTTCGAAGCGTGTATCGAGTAATCCAGGAGGAGTTATGGGGAGCGTGTATTGATGATGCATGTAGTGGCGTTCGAGGCCTCGCTAGCGGGCCGTACCACATGACAGATTCAGGAACTGGCTCGTTTGTATGCGCGAGAGTCGAAATATAAGAGGCAGACAGAAAAATCCAATCATAAGGACTCAAGATAATTTGCAGATCAAATTTAGACTTTGAGGTCCTCAAACATGATTTAGTTTTTCTTTTCTTCAACTTAATGCTTCACAAACCAGTTGTGCTATTTGTAAAACTGTTTTACATTTATAGTCCACTTGATGGTGCAGTAGAGCAAATGAAGCACCGTGGTGTGTCGAGCCTCAGTGCTTCACGAAGCTTCGTCTCAGCATCACTAGTTTAGAGAGTTTATTAAAGCAGGAGCTCTGGTGGAGGTCTGGCTCTGTGGACCGCTTGGTTCTGCAGAGACAGGAGAGTTAGAGGCTGGACTTTTAAGGTTCTTTGGAGAATAAAAGGCAGTCACTAACTTTCAGTCAGGCAGAGAGCAGACTACTTGTGACAGGTGGATGCGATGATGTCTCCCGCTGCAGCAGAGCTGTGCAGCGGGAGACAGTTGGGCAAGTCCAGAAACAAGGTCCAGTAGAACAGTCCGAGGTCACTGTACACATGTGGTCAGAAATCCTTATCCAGATCCAGAGTACAAGACAAGAGGTGTAGTCAAGGTGAGGAAGAGCAGAGTCCTTACGCCAAAATTACACCACACGCGTTACGGCTCCGCCCCGCTCCGGTCCGACCTCCGCAGCAAATACGCACCCATTATAATCAATGACAGAGTTTACACTGGCTCCGCACGGCGGCAGCGAGCTGCGGAGAGCGGACGGCAGTCCGTCAAAATTAGAAATTTTTCTATTTCTGCCGGACGCCGGAGCTGTGCGGAGGCACCAACAGGAAAAGGAACGAGCACAACTTCCGTATTTACAAAATAAAATCACCACGGGCGGACTAATCCTAGCTCTATACGGATTTATTTGTACAAAAATGCTGTCAAACTATCATTTATGACTACGCCTACAAACGCAATACAAGAAATAAATAAATAAATAAAGTATTTTATTCTGAAAATGTAATACCTCACTTCCTGTTGCTCAAACCATGTCCTGTCGCTCATTTACGAGAGAAGATCAAGGCAGCAGTCTCTACTGTTGTTCTCCTTCTTCCACCGAATGAATTGTTTTGTTCTGACTTACTTATTTATCACTTGATTTATCGCGCGATCCCGCAAATCCCGCGCATGCGTCTCGGAGCGGCGCATGCAGGCGGACCTGAGCTGAGCGGAGGTAGTGGAAACTGGAGTTTGAGACGCTCAGCTGCGACTTGCGGAGCGGAGCGGACCGCAAGTAGTGTAATTTTGGCGTTACTGTGGTCACAGAGAGAGAGATAAGCAAAGTGAGGAAACCAAGAGGTCAGAACCAGGAAGTCAAACAAGGCTGCAACATGAACGCTGGACATCTGCTGCTTGGAAAATTCAATAATCTGTCACTGGTGGACAGTGGACGTGGAGCTTATGAAGGCAGGTGAACAGGTGAAGCTGATGAGCGCTGATTGCTGTGGAGGAGTAAGGGAGGCGTGGCTTGGAGGGAGCAGGCTTGAACTGAAGGATGGGTGACAGGCAAACACGTGGAAACAGGAAACTATGGCAGGAAGGGGCAGAAACATGACAGAGGTACGGCAGCTGACTTGGGACCAGAAAATTGTAGGTTCCACTCCCGGCCATGCCCACATGTTGTGGTGTCCTGACACCTAATCACCAACTGTTCCCTGGGCACCTGCAAAGCTGCCCACTGCTCCACCTGCTGGTGAGGTGCATCTCAGGTGTGATGGGTTAGATGCAGAGAACTAATTGTTTTCATTGTATAGAAACATACAGCGATGACAACACACAGCACTTTATTTTATCTACAACTAAATGGCTTTCAAAGCCAACTAGTCGTCACTAATCCACTTTAAAGGTGCTATATGTAACTTTCTGTAGAGCGCAGCACTTAGAAATATTTTCAACAGGGAAAAGCATTCTGCTCCGGCTCTGTTCCCCCGTGGTCTGCTGAACTTGAGATCAGCTCCGCCTCCTGCTGCATGTCCTCTCGGAGCCGCTGCAATATTCTGTGTTTATATGTTAATAAAACGTTCTAATAAAATAAAAATAAAACCATGGAGTGCTGGTCCAGCACACCAGAAGACCAGGAAATCTGCAGAGCCTCGGGCAGCCACGTTGAACCCGAGTTTAATTAGCTCGTGACAAATTCATTTCCTCATTCATTGCAGTCGGCGGAGGGAGCAGTGCAGAGCGGAGGAGGAAGCGAGATCATTTGACTTTTGAAGAAGAAAAAAAAGTCCTGATCAGGGATTAAGAAGGGGAATTTAATACATTTGTGTCACATACAAAACAGTCCTGCATCGCTTTGCAATCCTTTGAACGAGAACGTGCGCGGCACTGGGGCTGGGACAGGTAGGGGCGTGAGAAGCTCTGTTGAGGACAACTGGAACGCAGCTTTATTGGCTGAATAAAAACTCTGTTTTTATTGGCTGGTTAACGGCGGGTCACTGTGGCTTTTTAGAAATGCTTATTTACCACCGGGAGAAGCAAGGGGACTATATATATATATTTTAAGTTTTTTTCAGAGATTACCTGTCTAACATCAGTCTGTCAGGAGATAGTGGCAGAGTGAAGAAATATGTTAAAAATACATTATTAGAAAAGTTACATACTGAACCTTTAACCAGCATAAGGTTTACAGCTAAAGTCTGATGTGGTAGTAGCTGAGAGTTGTTAACAACATGCACTCAGAGTGCTGATCCATCTTACAAGATCTCACAACATCGCATGAGGCTGCACATGACACAGTTTGACAACAAAACAACCTTCGCTTTAAACTCTGACCTGGAAGGTAGCGGGCGACGTGCATTCCTTCCAGGAAACAGACTTTTAATTAATTCAGTCTTTCAGTCAAGTAGCAGCGCAGAGCGTTCTGGAGGATGATAATTGTTCCAGCAGAAGTTCTAACCACACTCGGCTAATTTCTGCTCGGCACATAACGAGCGCTGAGGATATTTAGATCACTTGGCCATGACTAATATTTGGATGCTCTGATTACCGTATCGAGTTGATTCACAGGAAGAGAATGAAGTCAAGTGACTCTTAGTTTCCTAAGGAGGAAAATTTGAGCACGTCTCTGTCATTTCTATAGTCTTCACACAGCTAACAGTCGGACAAATAAACAACTAATTAAATGACAACGAGCTAAAACCCAAATACGTTTTGAGCATTTTGTTTTAGGAGTCAAAGTTTTTCATGTCTTAGGAGTTTTTCCAAACCTTACTGTAGTTTAGTTGTGGCAGATGTGCATGTGAAACATCTGTAAGCCATAACTAAACTGTCGTCAGGGTCTTCCTCTTCAGTTTCCAGCATCGTATTTTATTAACCTGTCTAAAGTTTATCATTCGTATTTCTGCTGTCGGTACCTTAAGTCGTTGTGAGTTTGGACCAGCCGTGAGCTGACGGAGGCTCAGAACTTCTCCGAGTGATCTCACTTCACCTTCCTGTGTCTGCAGGCTTTTCTGCGAGCGCTGGTGGAGCACACAGCAGATGGAGCGCAGAGGAGGAGGCTGCAGGAGCTCTGCAGCAAACAAGGCGCTGTCGACTACAACCTGCACGTACGAGATCCGAGCCTCGGTGTTCTGGAGCTCCTCACCGCCTTCCCGTCCTGCTCGCCCCCGCTCAGCCTCCTCCTAGGTCAGAACAGCTGTTTGCTCACACACCAAGGGAACCGGCCTCCTTTCACAGTTTATCATTTTATGTTAAATTGTTTGCACATTACATCACACAGTGTATCTAAACACACATCTACACTTATCGATCCAGTGACTACAGACAAAGTATACAGGTAGTCCCCGACTTACGAGCGCTCTTACTTACGAGGTTCCGGACTTATCGAGCTGACGAACGAGCAGTAAATTTGTAACGAACATACAAAAAATACAGCACTTTTATGTGTTTTTAGATGAAAGTGTGTTAGCTAACCGTTTGGAAACAAGTTTCTGAGCATGTTTATGAACTAGTATGAACATTTGTGATGAAAAACGAGTGTTCGTAGTAGTGCTAGCATACATTTTCCGACTTACGACAGAAAATCCGGACTTATGAGAACACGTGTCGTAGGAACGGAACTTGCTCGTAAGTCGGGGACTACCTGTATTCTCGTTAAGTTTTTATGTTGTTTTGTATTTAAATATTTAACGAAAAGGAGCCATGTGTCCAGTGGTGGGCCTCCGACCGCTAGGGAGCGCTATTGCGCTAATCCGCTTTTAGCGTAGCTAAATAATCTGTTAGCTTTACAGCGGATTGACTAAGTTTTATAATTCATAAGCGGATTTATGCTATTTTTATTTAAAATGCAGTACCGCTAATAACTATTTATCTATCAGTAAAAACGAAATAACGTATTTACGAGCAGCGCCGGATGTGGTCCGTCACAAAAAAGCGTCCCCCTCAGTCTCTTGGTGTGTGCTCTCTCTCTAGCAGTTAGCAGCCAGTGTGTTACTCTGGAGCCTTATTGCTTGTTTTCGAAGAGTCAGACGAAGACTTTTTAACATGGAGGGTGAACTTATGGATGTTTCTCAGGGCCTACGCGACGCGTCTGGATTTAAAAATAGAATTTCGCCACATTAGCACTCTTCAAAATGGCGTCCGCGACGGCCAAAGAAGCCAGGATTTTACAACAAAACACGGTAAAACAATTATTTCTTTGCTGAGAAAAAATATATTTCATAGCTGACGTTATAGCACAAGTTTTTCTGAGCTTGAGAGTTTCACGAAATGGTCAAATCTGCTGGATTTAAAAAAGTAGTTCACCATTAGGACTCTTCAAAATGGCGTCCGCAGGGCAGCAAACTTACATACTCAGGGAATCACAAGGAACTCAGGAGACAGAGGCAACAGGAGGAGACAATGCCAGGACAATGATAAACACAGAGATACAGACTTATTTTTGATTTGATTTGATGTTCATTCATTCATTTTAAAAGAACAATACAAAACAGTTTCATCAGATACAAGGATGAATAGACTTTTAGCTGAATGGATGGATGGATAGACAGTTAGCTGGATGGATGATCTTTAACAAGTTCTAAAATCATTAAAATTTAACCTCAGCTTGTGCCTCTGACCCAACAGAACCTCCTTCAGCAGCAGAACCCTCTGTGGTTCTCTGCAGGACTTCATCAGTCTCTCTCCTGGTTCTGGAGGAGTTCTGACCCACTTTCCATTGTTGCTTCAGTTCTTTGAGGTTTCTGCTCAGCTCTCTGAAGGTTTCAGGTTCAGGTTCTGGACTCTGACTGGGCCGTTGATTTGATTTGATTTGATGTTTATTCATTCATTTTAAAAGAACAATACAAAACAGTTTCATCAGATACAAGAATACAAGTAGGATAAAATGAAAGGAGCAGAAAGAAGATGAAATCTTATTATATCTGCCCCTTATTTCACAGTTTGTTCAACCAATGATAACCTTCAAACTACATCACAAAATGAATAAATCTACTAATTTATCTAACTGTAATACACAAACTACATCACAAAATGAATAACTCTACTTAATTTTTCTAACTGTAATACACAAACACACTAAGCTACATCATATATAGTTTTTGAGCAAGTCCTTTTCGACCTTTTTCTTAAATGTATACATTGGGCAGCACGGTGGCACAACTGGTAGAGCTGCTGCCTCTCAGCGAGAAGGTTGCCGGTTCAAATCCCGGTCCGGGGCCTTTCTGGGTGGAGTTTGCATGTTCTCCCCGTGCATGCGTGGGTTTCCTCCGGGTACTCCGGTTTCCTCCCACAGACCAAAAAACATGCTTGTTAGGCTGATTGGTGACTCTAAATTGACCCTAGGTGTGAGTGTGAGAGTGGATGGTTGTTTGGTGTGAGTGAGACAGGTCCCTCTTGTAAATGAGTCCCCGTGACTCAACGAGGCTAGCCTGTATAAATAAAGGTTGAATGAATGAATGAATGAATTGATTTTGCATTTTTAACATCACTCTCCAGAACATTCCACAATCCAACTCCCTGAATTGAGGTAGACCGTCCCTTTAAGCTGGTTCTGAATTGTGGTTTGATGAATATCTGTCCCTTTAAGATTGTAATAACTTTGTCTAAATTTCTTTGGATATTTAAAGGTAATGTGTTATTATGAGCCCTATACATAACTGATAAAATACTATATTCTACCAATTCCTGGAATTTCAATAAATTTAGCTGAAGAAACAAGGTGTTTGATGGGTGACTGAAATGTTTTCTGGTGATTACTCTTACAGCTCTCTTTTGTAAAATAAAAACAGGCTTTGTAATTGTTTTGCACGCTTTTCCCCAAACCTCAATACAATAGATTAAATGTGGAACAATGATTGTGTTATACAACATATACAGAGCTTTATCAATTAAAAAATCCCTGACTTTATATACAGGTACATGAACACACAGCATGACAATCACAAACACCTGGACAACAAAATGGAGGAGATAAGCAAGACAATTAACAGAGAGACCAGGGAGTGTAGGGATGGGGACCCATCACCTGAGAGCAACATGCTTACAACTGTTATCTTGAAGTTCTAGGGTGTAGAGAGCCACAGAAACGGTTATGGTAGGCCGGATTTGGCCCACGGGCCTTGAGTTTGACACATGCGATCTAGTGGTACTAAAAGTAACAAAAGAAGAAAAAAAAAAAAAGCCAAATATGTCTGCAGTTTAGGGCTGAAACAACGAATCGATAAAATCGATAAAAATCGATTTTTAAAAGTGTTGGCAACGAATTTCATCATCGATTCGTTGTGTCGCGCGATTATGCATCTTTCACGGCGCCGCGGAGCTGTTTTGTTCACCGGTGAAGCTTTTGTCAAAGCTGGCTGAGCCTGGCTGAATAAAGTTTGAAAAAAAAAAAAAAAACTGCAGCGTCAGCGTGCTGCGCCTGCGCGTGTGTGGCGCTTCTGAACAGAGCGAGGAGGGAGGAGGAAACAGCAGAGACTGTTTTCAAAGTCTATTTTACAATGACCGACGCGACGCAGAGAAAACTGTAAATAAGTCCTACAACGTGTGGGAGCACCTGACGCTTCACAAAGATAAAAAAAGCTTTAAAAAGTGACGACGCGACACGAGATAACCACGCAGATGAAATGTAAACATGACGGGCTTCACCACGGTGTGAATGAAGGAAGAGCAGCAGGTAATTCAAAACATATTTGTTCTGTTTCAAAGAGAGAAAACGTGATATCAGTGTCTCTGGCAGCTGAAGCTGCTTGTTTCTTAGCTGTGACAGAGAATGTGTGTGTTTTTATTTTTAATGTAACGAAACAAGCAGTGTTTAAATGTGTTTTATAAATAAATCTAACACAAAGATGGTGATAATTTAATGATTTAGCTTCAACTTTTAATTTGCTGGCAAAGTCTGAAGTCACTGCATTGTATGGAAGGATGAATTGCATTTAAACAGGAATTACAGTAATTTATTCATCTACTCAAGTGTGTGTAATTAGTATTTTATATTTGTGTGTGTGTGTGTGTGCTTGTGCGTTTAACCAAGTGAAACAAGGCATTTCTTGAGTTACTGTAAATTATGATATAATACATATAAACTCTCTCTCATTCCAGAAAACAACAATGACAGCCTTCATGATGGACAGACATCATGCACACCACCACAGCAAGCAGCAGAGACTGAAAGATCCTTACATGAACGTCACTGACATGAGGCCTCTGTCGATGGTTGAAGACGAAGACTTCACTTTTAACCCAGGTTACAATGATCCACACTTGTAATGGTAAATGGACTGTACTGTACTTATATAGCACCTTTCTATCTAATTGATACTCAAAGTGCTTTACATTGTTTATACTGTAGTAGTGTAAAGCACTACATGTCCTCATTTACCCATTCATACAGCACTCTACTAGATTACAAAGAACAAATCATTCTAAAGAGACAAATCCGAGCTTTAGCTCACATTCATACACCAATGGGGCACAAACATGGGGTTCAGTGTCTTGCCCATGGACACTTAGGCATGTGACTGCTGGTGGATTCCAACCCCCAACTCTTGCATTGGAGGACGACTGCTCTAACAACTCAGCCACAGCTGCCCCATCCAGGTTAAAACAATCCACACCTTTAATCCAGGTTACACTTGTCCCTCAAAAACACATTTTACAAAGTAGCTACATTTTGTGCAGGTATAAATCATACATTTGTATATATGTTTGTGTACATTTATTTTTTATTGAAGCTGACTAACTTTATTTTTTAATTATTCAATATTTTACTAACAGAATAGTCAAGTAGCAACCTGTTTTTTGTGCGATTTGATATGTCAGTCAAATTTTGGAATAAAGAGGTGATAATTAAAACTTGTTTCCTTTTTTTTTTTTTTTTGCCGATTCATCGATGAATCGAAAAAATAATCGGCCGATTAATCGATTATTGAAATAATCGTTAGTTGCAGCCCTACTGCAGTTTAGCTAACAGACTTTGGAATGGGTACATTTTGTCCTTGTGAAACCTGTTGAAGAGAACCAAACTAAATACTCTGAAACTCAAACAACTTACTGTATAACAGTTCATGCACCGCTAGTTGGCAGTGTAGTGCAAATATTGCATAACTTGCTGCTACCAATTGTTGAATTTAATTAGCGGATTAGAATTAGCTTCCCCTAATTTTCATAAGACATTAGTGCTTTTGAAATTGCGGACCTAAATAAATTAATTAGTGCTTTAGAAATAGCGGAACTAATTTTTGGATTAGCGTTGCCCACCACTGCATGTGTCAGTGATTGACATAAGTGTGGGACTTTTGCTCATGAACTGTTTATAAAACTTAAAAAACACGAACAAATCAAGTAGAGTTAAAATTATTTATTTAGTTAGTTTTTACTAACACTTTTTTTTCCCCACCAGTTTGGTTATTTTTAAATAGTTTTGCTGCTACAATTATACAAATTTTATTATAGAGGGACAAAAAACAATTCTTCCCATTAGTCTTACTAGTTTATATCCACTAGGTGTCGCTGTAGCTTCATAAATGAGTCTGTGCACATTGTGCTGGTCATTTTGCTGCCACATCATTTATTGAAGCTCATTAAACACACAGTTTGAATCAGAAGACTCGGAGGATAAACACACAAATTTGTGAGCGCACGCTGCTCAGAATTACTTTTATGTCCTTTTTTTTTTATTTGCTGCTTCAAGAGCATGTTTGTGGGTTTATTTATGAGCTCCCTTCCAGTAAAAAATAATCTTTTTTATTCCTTTGGCAGAGCGCTAACATTTAGTTTGATCTCATTAAGACAGGTTTGGAGTGAAACTTAGCGGACAGTGAAACGAGTTGGCTGCAGCTTCACGTGTTGACTTGTCCTCTAAAACAGCTGCGTCACAGCTCGTGGCCTGCCCCAGTGTCGGTTATTTTAGGCCTACTTGCCAACCACAGCACCTTTTCTTTCCTCCAGTGGTGAACCGATGCAGAAATCTGCCGCGGTCCCGTCGTGCCCTCGGGAAAAATGTAGCTGGAAGTCCCCGCAGGGTAGCAGCTGTTAGCCGGTTTTACCGGTGAGCCTCGGCGCTTTGCAAGGACAAAAATGTGCAGGGTCGGAGGTCAGCGGTCAAACCTGACTCAGTGCGTCTCCGTTAAAGTGCACGGCTGCATCTTTTTGCTCTGTTCTTGGTTCATTAGCGCCGAAGGAGAGGCGTTTGCTGATTGGAGCGCCACTAACTGTAAATAACGAGGAGCCCAGATGTCTGTAGCCTTCGCAGGCTTGGTATAAATTGAGAAAGATGGCTGCCTCCTGGAGCCATCTCTCCTGTTATACGAGTCGCCGTTTTATACGATGTCAAACATAAACTTTGGGGTCACGACCCCTTGGTAACGAATGTTCTCCACGAGCATCGTTTTTAGTTTACGCTGCTGCAGAGCTCGGAGGAAAATGTGCCGTTTTCTTCTTTTATGTGAATAATTCATTGAGCGTGATCGTTACATGTGGGACGATGTAAGCAAGAGTGAAGTCAGGTGAATATATTATGACCCGGTCTACCTCTGTCTTATGTTCGCAGAGAAAACTGGATGTATTCTGCTCTTTTATTAATATCAAAATTTGCATTGAAAATGTTAAAACATTGCTTTTAACGAACCGCAAGCTTGCAAATGTTAAAGCCACTCAAATAGTTAGAGATTTGCATTTTCCACTTTAAAAAAATGATTTAAACCTTTCCAAGAAAGACATTTTTTAATGAGCAATGCTAAAAGCCTTTTTTAATTTATACGCAACCAAAAATCTCTCCATAAATCTTAGAAAGGATTAAACTTTGAGGCTCAGTCGTGGCTCTGCCTCTTGTTTTCCATTAAAATGCCTCGTCTGCACACAGACCTGGTCTTGATGTAAATCAGATCGTGTTTTAGTGCAGCGTGATCGATGCGAGCCCTGAAAATGATCTTTGTATGAATACTGTATATGATAAAGATCCGGAAACAAAAGTTATCTTTTAATTTTCACTATATTCTTTATTCACTTTCTGCGACGGAACAACAATGTGGTGTAAAAGTTGAAGTGATGCATCTGGCTGCTGTCTCGCCGGGCCTCTGATGGAGATGATGGATGGATTCTGCTCTGCTTCAGACTCGAGCTGTCACACGGTGATAGAGAGGCATCAACCGGAGCGCCACGCAGGTGCACGGGATTGTGTTAACGTATACGATACACTTCTGATGGAGAGGTGTGCGTTTCCACCGGAGCAGAAGCTTGGCTCAAATGTGGAATATATGATGTCAATCTTTTGGGAGAAACGTCGTCTTTTTGTTTGAAAACATTTTTAAACGTGAAAAATTGATTTTCCACTATCTTGGTTTAGCTCCATCCATCCATCCATTCATCCATCCATCCATCCATCATCATCTTTACCTGCTTATTCCTTTTCGGATTGTGGGGATCACTGTTGCCCATATCCAGCAGTCACTGTGTGAGCGGTGGGGCTGGACAGGTCTCCAGTCCATCACAGGGACACATGGAGACAAACTGAGACAAACAACCACTCTCTCTTTCACCTAGAGACAATTTAGAGTCACCAATCAGTCTAACATGCATGTTTTTGGTCCGTGGGAGAAAACCGGAGTACAGGTAGTCCTCGACTTACGACGTAGATCCGTTCCTACGTGGCGGCGTAAACTGATTTTCTAAGTCGGAATATACGTACATACTGCACCATATACATGTACAGTACTGTATTACCAAGCACTTAGCCTATCCTAACACAGTACCCTACATAATTATCAAAAAACACATACATTTGGAGCCATAATGAAGGAAAAAACTGTTAATAGCCTACTTGGATGCTGGTGACACCGTCCACCTCGGTCCATCCTCCGTATTCTCTATTCGTTTACGACGTAAAACCGCCGTCAACCTCGGTCCAGAGCTTTTACAGTACGTAACATATTCCTCCGCCTCTGTATTCCTCCGCCTGTGTATCCCTCCGCCGCACCGCGTACAGTACAATACTGTATTCTTCCGCCGCAGTGGCCGCTGCGTAACTCTAAAAACGTCTGTTCATAGTAAATGGGAGATGCGTCGTAACCACGAAACGTCGTAACTCGAGACCGTCGTAACCCGAGGACTACTTGTACTTGTACTTGGAGAAAACAAACGCATGCACCAAGAGAACATGCAAACTCCACCCAGAAAGGCCCCTGGACCGGGATTTGACCCGGCAGCCTTCTCACTGAGAGGCAACAGCTCTACCAGCTGAGCCACCCTGCCGCCCTATAAGGAAATCCTGTGAAATATTAAACATAATGTGTTTTAACAAACTTCTCTGTTCTTTTATTTTTTTTATTTTTTTCCAGAAAATAACGTTTCCTTTATCGACAGCTGTGAGTGTTTTTGAGCAGGTCTGTTTTCTTCAGAGGGGAGTCATGACGTCTGAGAGATCCTGAAAACACTTCTCAGAGCTGCTGGTTCACACAAAGTTTCTCAGTGTGACTCTTTCAGTTCGTCTGTTTCCCCATCCTGATGTCCGTCTCGTTTGTTCCTGAGCAAATAAAACAAGTTTGCTCAGTAACAATTTCTGTTAAAGCAGAGTTCCAGTAAATACAGAAGAAGAAGCGGTGTTTCTCTCACTGTCAGATTCACGTTTAAAGTTTAAGCCGCCTGAAGGTTGTCGATGGCCCGTGCTAGGACTGGGCCATATCATATCGTTCACGATAATACCGGTTATAAAAAAAAAGCTTGCCTGGGCAAAAAAATTATATCAAGATATGCTAATTTCACGACGTAATACATCAGGGCGCCCCGCCCCCTTAACAACTGAGCGCGCCGAACAACCAAACCGAACTGCGCACCCCCCCTTCCTGTCAGTACTGGTGTAACGCTAATTAGTTACGCGCAACACTAGCTAGTTAAAATGCTAAAAACAAACAACGCGCGTCTCAGCTTCGCTCCATCCAGCTCTAAGCTGCAGGTACAGACAGCTAAACTGTCTCCCCCTCCCCACACCCCTCTCTGAGCAGCCGGTGCTGCGTTTCCCTCGCTCTAAACTGTCGGTACAAACACGCGCAGCTCAACTTCTCTTGAGTTCCACAGTCGGTCCATAGACCAAGAGGCAGGTGATCAGAGACAGGTCAGTCAGATAAATGAATCATTCCTGCAAAAATAGATGAAGAAGCTGAAACACCAACAAGCTTCAGGGTCAGCTGATCACCTTGTTACAAGTTCTGGAAGTTCTAGCTCATTTAAAGACAACATATATTGTTGTAGGTTTCATTTATGCTC
>JBBPBX010002321.1:79124-91823 GCA_038048925.1 Garcialebias charrua | reverse complement strand
ACAGGTATCATAGGGGATGATGGGAACTGCAACTCGGTCTTCTCTGAAGATCTGTATTCTGTTGCCACAGACTAATAATCCAGACTTTTTGTAAACCACCAACCTATCTGTGGTTGCGTTGGGAAAGTTGGCATCCATTTGAGCAGTAAGAAAAATGTCCCTGAGGGCATCTTGTCGTTCTCTAACGGAGATTACCCCAGTTGAGCAGACTGCCTCCCACTTTGGTTTACTTACAGCTTGATTTTTCCTGATGAACTGGATTTTACCAAGCCGAGTGTACTCTTCAAAGAGCATGATTGCATCTTCTCGAACATCATTTGAGAGTGCTAAATCCCAGGTGTCTTTTACTTGGTTACTCACATTTTTTGCTTCCTGGAAGGCTTTCCGCACCAGGATTTCCCCCTTCTGCTTTGCAGGGGTCACCAAACCAATTGGGTCATACAGACCAGGCCCTTGGCTGAGGAGCTCTCGTCTTGTCAAAGGGTTAGGTGTTTGACTCCTGACTTGGTCCAACTGGAGGTTTTGTCCAGGTCGCATTTTTTCCCTCTTCTTTGAACAATTTATGCTAACCATGACATGGAGCTTATCCTCCTCCACAATGTACCCCAGACCGGGTGCTTTTTTATCCTCGTCCCGCATCTGGTTTGGTAGAACCATAGTCTTTTTTCCTGTTTCATCCTGTTTGTTGGTACAATCTTTCCTCCCACTTTGCCCAGAAAACACCCAGGGTTTGAAGCCTCCAGCTTTAAGAATGTTCTCCACATTTTCTGTGATTTCCTTTAACCTGTCTGGGTCATTGTCACTGGTCATGCCTCCTGTCACTGGATGCATTGCCAGCTGTGCAATGCATCCTGCAGGTTTATCTCCAATGTTCACTCTTGTAATTGTATAATCTCCAACCTTTTCATCTTCAGAATCACGCCAATTGAATCTGTGCAGGTGAACTTCTCTTTCTTCCAACCAAACAAAATTATACATTTTCTTTACATCAGGTTCACAAGCCGCGCCGATACTGTCCCATCTCCACCTCTCCAAGTAATCTTGGTTTGAAGTTGCAGTCTTTGAAACCTTGAGTTGAGTGGAGACCTGATGATTTAATGGCGAATGTTGTGGGATCTCATGAATGATTTCTTCATATTTAACAGCAGCTGTTCTCATGGACCTTGCATAATGTGTTTTGGTTGTATGAACTGTCATGGCAAATTCTTCAAACAGTTCTGGATGTGTACCTCCAACCACTTTCCCTAAGGGGCCATCCCACAATACAAGGTTCTCCACAACTTTAATTCTTTGTGGTGTCAACTGACCTTCCCTATGGCTTATGAGTAAGCTTATTTCTCTGGGTCTTGCAAGCTCATTCAGTGGTACTTCTGGAAAAAATCTTTGCAGCTGTTTTGCTTTAACATGCTTATGAATGTCTGCAATGTTGTCAAGTCCATAACAAACAAGCTGGTAGGATCTCAAGGTGCCTCCGGAGTTTTTGACACGAATCTTCAGGAGGTAACGTTTCGTTTCCACACAAACTTTCATTCCTCCAACTCCATGGACAATGAGAGTGATGTCCTCACTTTGTAGATTTAATCTACTTGCAGCCTTGTGTGTTATGTAATTTGTATCCGAAGCCAAATCAATTAATGTTCCGATCTTTTGTCCAGCATTTGCAGTAACTTCAAGAAGCATCATTAACACTGGCAGTTCCTGCAGTCCACTATCCATCAAGAGATTTGACTGATTGTGAGTTGAATTGAAGGCTCTAGATGCAGCATTTGAAAATACATCTCTGCAATGTTTGGCCAACTCAGGTGACAATTGCTTAAGAAATTCTTCTTGATCCTCTGTGTACTTTCTGCTACTTTTGTCTTTCTCCAGACTGATTTGGTTCCTCCTCTGGACTGCATTGCTCTTCTTAACTTCAGAACTTGGACATAGATAATAGTGATGTGGACTTTCTCCATTCCTGCAGTCTTGGTTCTTGCACAAAAACCCAGGTTTGCAGTATGATTCATCATCATGTATTTCCAAACACTTGGTGCAGGCTCCTACCTTTTTGACAGCAGCTCTTTTCTCATTTAATGTTAATGTTTTGAACTGATTGCAAAAATAGAGTCTTTTTCTATGCTTTCCATCGCCGCAGACAACGCATCTTGAAAAGTCATCACCTGCTTTGACTGCCTTGGTTCTGGCATGTTTTTGTTCCCATCGGGTTTCTTGTCTGCTTGACTCCTCCTCTCTCAATTGCTCTAGTTGCTCATAAATCTTTTCTTGGTCTTTCAGAAATGCAAGGAGGTGATCAAATCGATTCTCTGGCATCACAGCATTCCTTTTATCAGCTGCATAAACGAGCCACTCCTTCTTCAAAACTTCAGGAAGTTTAGTTTCAATTGACTTTGTCACCAAAGGGTTTTTAATGGCGCCAGTATTTCCAAGATCGATTAAATCCTTAAGAGCTTTTTCAACAGCTTGAATCAACTCCACGATTCTTCTTGGCTGGTGACCTCTAACTGCAGGAATTCTCTGTAGCTCTTCCACAATTTCAATTGCAATTGCAGTCTGGTTTCCATAGCGGTTCTCAAGGACTTGAAAAATATCTTCTGGAGTGTTGTAGGAAGTTAAGCGAAGGTCTCTCGTGATTCTCTCGTCCAGGCTGTCCAGGAGCTGCACTTTTTTCACCTCTTTTGAACCGGTTGGTTCTCCTTGCTTTTGAAGTGCTTCCCAGTCCCTTCTCCATCTGTAAAAATCACGTTTGTTTCCAAGAAACTTTGGGAGAGATGTTGGTTTCAGTTTGATGGTTGGTAGAGAATAATTTTGAGGAGGTACACTTTGCCCCTTTTTTTCTTCATCCTCCTTTAGCTTTGTATGAATGAACTCTGCTGTCCGAGACACAAGCTTGGGGACACTTACTTCCAATCCTCCCAGACGATCTTGGATTTCCTCCTTATAATTATAAGGGATCCATCTCTTCCATTTACAATGAACTTCTTTTGCAGTTTTTAAAAGTTCCTTCAGGTGGTTGATGGTGAAGTCATATGCCTCCTTTTCCACTCCTGGTTTGATGGTGGCAACATGTTCACATTCTGATTCTGCTACTTGAAGTGCAATTAACAGTTCAGTCTTTCCAAAAGTTCTCCACAGGGTCTCCTGGATTAAGCTTTTAACTTCTCTTACTTTTGCTCCACATTCTTTTGCAGTATTTTCCAGGTCAGACATCTGCTGTTTACTTAATGTGGCTTCTTCATTTCCACCCAATTCGGATTCCACTTCTGCAATGAGACTTGCTTCTAGATCATCATTTGCCGTCATAACTTTTTCAGCTTCTATGTTGAGCTTGTGGAAGCTGTCTTTTAATTCCTCTTCAGTCATGTCCTCATGCGTCCGAGTTATATTATTGACCAATCGAGTTAATGACCTTTTTGCTGTTGTTCTCTCCATCTTTAATTGTTCAACAGTCTTCTCATCAGTTGGCTCTTTCATCATTTGAATCAATTTGTTCAGATGTGGGGCAAACAAGTGATGTCAGCAACTGTCTCTTCGTTGTCAAGATCCTTTTATCAGTCCCCAAGAGGTCCGGTGTTTACTGCCAACCGGTTTTTACTGACAAGAGGTTGGGTTTTTTACTGTCAGCCGGTTTTTTGCAGACAGGAGTTCCGGTTTTTACTGTCAGCTGGTTTTTTGCTGACAGGAGGTCCGGTTTTTACTGTCAGCTGGTTTTTTGCTGACAGGAGGTCCGGTTTTTACTGTCAACTGGTTTTTTGCTGACAGGTGGTCCGGTTTTTACTGTCAGCTGTTTTTTTTTGCTGACAGGAGGTCCGGTTTTTACTGTCAGCTGGTTTTTTGCTGACAGGAGGTGCGGTTTTTACTGTCAAGTTATCTTCTTAAACTGTGCGGCTTCCCCACTTGAGAAGGGATGGATAAATTCGTGCAAACTTGATTTAACAGGGTTTTACTCAAAGGACCAAGCAATTTCCTTCTTTTGACCACCATTTATTTATTAGTGACAAGAAATGCTCCAATTTGGTCCAGAAGCAGGTAAAAACCTTTAAACAAACCCAAAGAAACATACAATTACTTCTAAATAAAAGTTTACATAAATTATTTTCACTCAATACACAGAAAATAAATTATATAAATAATATTGAGCACCCATTGTGGATTAAACCCACAAAGTAGTCAAAATTAAATGAACCAGTAACTACTTAAACTCTTTAAAGTGTGTAAAGTGCATCTTTAAGGTGCATTCCAAGTTAAATTTTCCTTCTATATAACATTTACATTTATTAAACTACTACTTTTTAATGTTAATCATAAATATTTAGTATACATAACTTTCAGTTAATTAACAACCAAATCCACCACCCAACAACACAACAATCAGTTCAATAATAAACAAACAATTAATCAACACCAGGTTTCTCCACCACAATCCACCACTTCAGTTCATATTCAGTTCATACATGTTGCTGTTAATGGGTGCTACATACATGTTGCTGTTAATGGGTGCTAATTAGCCGACCGACACCCTGGAAGCCCAGCTGGAGGAATGTAGGAAGCCTTAAAGTCACTAAAGTCCAATCTCACAAACAATACAGTTAGTCTTACCGGCTGCCTCTTCACCCGTTCACAGATTCATCCAGTTCCACACAGGTTGACACAAGATCTCTTGTCAAGAGTCCACCACTACCATTTGTTTGGCTCTCTCTTCCTCTTTTCTTCTGCTTCCTGTTCATTGTCCGTCCCACTTTTAGGTCCATGTGACTGCATGTTTTTTTCTTTTCTTTTTTTTCTTTTTCTTTTTTCTTCCTTTTTCTGATTTGACTTCACAGCGTGTCCGACCAATCAGGAGAGTCGGGTGGAGGAGAAAGGGGGAGTCCGCTATGTGACGCGGATACGAGGGGACGGGCTATCGCGCAACTATGTGACGTATTGTTTGTGGGACACTGAAAAAACCCGCGAAGTCATGGACTATGGAAGAGAAACTCATTGTTCCTTCACGACCAGTCAAGTCTGCTCTACAGGGACAAAAATAAAAGCTCCTTGCCTGGCGGAGTGCAGAGAGGAACTCCGTGTGCCGGTAAGCTCCTCCCCCCCCCCGCCGCCGCAACGCAGCCGCAATTTCACGTTCTGGTTTGGACACCACTGGGTCCAGTGCGTCCACTTGCGTGCGTGTCGAGCTTTTTTGCCGTTGAAAACGCGTTCGGTCTGGATCCACCATAAAGTGAGTGAAGTGAAGTTTCTGGGTATTATCATTGATGACAAACTGACATGGAAACATCATGTAAATTCCATTAAAATAAAAATAGCTAGATCAATTGCAGTACTGTATAAAGTCAGGGATTTTTTAATTGATAAAGCTCTGTATATGTTGTATAACACAATCATTGTTCCACATTTAATCTATTGTATTGAGGTTTGGGGGAAAGCGTGCAAAACAATTACAAAGCCTGTTTTTATTTTACAAAAGAGAGCTGTAACCCCAAAAATACACTACACGCGGTCCGTGTCCGCTCCGCTCCGCAGGTCGCAGCTGAGCGAGTCCAAAGTCCACTGCCTCCGCTCAGCTCAGGTCCGCATGGATGCGCCGCTCCAAGACGCATGCGCGGGAATTGCGAGATTGCGCGATAAATCAAGTGATAAATAATGAAGTCAGAACAAAACAATTCATTCGGTGGAAGAAGGAGAACAACAGTAAAGGCTGCCTTGATATTCTCTCGTAAACAAGCGACAGGACATGGTTTGAGCAACAGGAAGTGATGTTTACATTTCAGAATAAAATACTTTTTTATTTATTTATTTATTGTATTGCGTTATTAGGTGTAGTCATAGTCATAAATATAATAGTTTAGTCATAGAATAGTCATAAATGATAGTTTGACAGCATTTTTGTACAAATAAATCCATATAGAGCTAGGATTAGTCCGCCCGTGGTGATTTTATTTTGTAAATACGGAAGTTGTGCTCGTTCCTTTTCCTGTTGGTGCGACGTAATCTTCAAAAGTTGACTCCGGCACAGCTCCGTCATCCGGCAGAAATAGAAAATTTTCTAATTTTGACGGACTGCCGTCCGCTCGCCGCAGCTCACCGCCGCCGTGCGGAGCCAGTGTACTTTATCTCATTGATTATAAAGGGTGCGTATTTGCTGCGGAGGTCGGACCGGAGCGGGGCGGAGCCGGAACGCGTGTGGTGTATTTTTGGGGTAAGAGTAATCACCAGAAAACATTTCAGTCACCTGTCAAACACCTTGTTTCTTCAGCTAAATTTATTGAAATTCCAGGAATTGGTAGAATATAGTATTTTATCAGTTATGTATAGGGCTCATAATAACACATTACCTTTAAATATCCAAAGAAATTTAGACAAAGTTATTACAATCTTAAAGGGACAGATATTCATCAAACCACAATTCAGAACCAGCTTAAAGGGACGGTCTACCTCAATTCAGGGAGTTGGATTGTGGAATGTTCTGGAGAGTGATGTTAAAAATGCAAAATCAATGTATACATTTAAGAAAAAGGTCAAAAAGGACTTGCTCAAAAACTATATATGATGTAGCTTAGTGTGTTTGTGTATTACACTTATGTTGTACTTATGATGTAGCTTAGTGTGTTTGTGTATTACAGTTAGAAAAATTAAGTAGAGTTATTCATTTTGTGATGTAGTTTGTGTATTACAGTTAGAAAAATTAAGTAGAGTTATTCATTTTGTGATGTAGTTTGTGTATTACAGTTAGAAAAATTAAGTAGAGTTATTCATTTTGTGATGTAGTTTGTGTATTACAGTTAGATAAATTAGTAGATTTATTCATTTTGTGATGTAGTTTGAAGGTTATCATTGGTTGAACAAACTGTGAAATAAGGGGCAGATATAATAAGATTTCATCTTCTTTCTGCTCCTTTCATTTTATCCTACTTGTATTCTTGTATCTGATGAAACTGTTTTGTATTGTTCTTTTAAAATGAATGAATAAACATCAAATCAAATCAACGGCCCAGTCAGAGTCCAGAACCTGAACCTGAAGGTGGGACCTTCAGAGAGCTGAGCAGAAACCTCAAAGAACTGAAGCAACAATGGAAAGAAGAGTGGGTCAGAACTCCTCCAGAACCAGGAGAGAGACTGATGAAGTCCTGCAGAGAACCACAGAGGGTTCTGCTGCTGAAGGAGGTTCTGTTGGGTCAGAGGCACAAGCTGAGGTTAAATTTTAATGATTTTAGAACTTGTTAAAGATCATCCATCCATCCATTCAGCTAAAAGTCTATTCATCCTTGTATCTGATGAAACTGTTTTGTATTGTTCTTTTAAAATGAATGAATAAACATCAAATCAAAAATAAGTCTGTATCTCTGTGTTTATCGTTGTCCTGGCATTGTCTCCTGTTGCCTCTGTCTCCTGAGTTCCTTGTGATTCCCTGAGTATGTAAGTTTGCTGCCCTGTCAGCTATTTTATGTTCTTAATTTCTGTGGCCGTCGCGGACGCCATTTTGAAGAGTCCTAATGGTGAACTACTTTTTTTAAATCCAGCAGATTTGACCATTTCGTGAAACTCTCAAGCTCAGAAAAACTTGTGCTATAACGTCAGCTATGAAATATATTTTTTCTCAGCAAAGAAATAATTGTTTTACCGTGTTTTGTTGTAAAATCCTGGCTTCTTTGGCCGTCGCGGACGCCATTTTGAAGAGTGCTAATGTGGCGAACTTTTTTTTTTAAATCCAGACGCGTCGCGTAGGCCGCTGAGAAACATCCACAAGTTCACCCTCCATGTTAAAAAGTCTTCGTCTGACTCTTCGAAAACAAGCAATAAGGCTGCAGAGTAACACACTGGCTGCTAACTGCTATAGAGAGAGCACACACCAAGAGACTGAGGGGGACGCTTTTTTGTCACGGACCACATCCGGCGCTGACAGGATATAGTCTGTTAGCTGTCGTCCGAGCTCGTAAATACGTTATTTCGTTTTTACTGATAGATAATTAGTTATTAGCGGTACTGCATTTTAAATAAAAATAGCACAAATCCGCTTATGAATTATAAAACTTAGTCAATCCGCTGTAAAGCTAACAGATTATTTAGCTACGCTATAAGCGGATTAGCGCATTAGCGCTACCTAGCGGTCGAGGGCCCACCACTGTAAACAGATAAGTCACATTGAGCCTCGGAGACTCATTTACAAGTGAGATCTGTTGGACAGACAATAAAAGTGGTGAAAAATGACACATAGGGTTTGGAGACAAAAAAAAAATCCTAACACATTTTTGACCTCTGCTTGAAGGTCAAAAATGTGGTAATGAAAAAAATCTTGCACACAAGCACATAATGACGCCGACATTACGCAGAGGGCGGGGGAGGGGACTCAAAGGCGGTGAGCATGCCAGCCCGTAGAGGCACTGCAGAGTTCAGATAGAATCACTCAGTTCATATACAGTAGTTCCCTCTGGAGATCTGTGCACACTCATGGGGGGGGGCTGCCGAGGACGGCCAGAGGCGAATCCAGAGTCCTGAAATGATGACAGAATGTTTATTCAGCTGGGCTCCTCTGAAAAGTCTGTGGAATTCCTCAGTAGAAGGTTTGAGAGGGGTGAGAGCGTCAGGTTTACAAAACTTCTCAGGCGTGTTGAGATAAGACGGCCTGTCAAGGCCAGTCAGGCAGCCAAATTTCAGATAATCACGACTGTTTTGGGGACAGGCAGAACTTTAATGACATCTACCTTCAGTCTGTGTCGGTCCACTCGCTTCTGAAATGTCCAAATTAAAATGAACATACCAATGGAACGTGCCTGAGAAAATCCCCTAGATCTAATCCATTCAGCCCAAAGTCTGGGTTCTCGAGACATGAACTAAGCCATCATGTAAGGCAGGCAGCCTGACCAGGTCCAGATTAGCCGCCGATGTCTTCCTTGTTTGTTGATAGACCAGGAACCAGCCAAATCCAAAAAGCAGGAACCAGTTATCATAAATCCAGTTAAATATGCGTCCTTAAGATCCACAGATGACAGCAGAGATAGACACATCATAAAGTCTTCCAAGTTGATGAGATATCCAGCTGTGTGCATGCCAACAGGGCAAATTGGCTCGCCTACAGCCTGTCTTCTCTTTAAAGAAATGTTATCAGTTGTGTTGAGGGACAAACTGACCAAATTGAAGTCCATAGTTATGATTCGGAAGATTTTGTAGAAGAGAGGCTCTCAGACAGTTTCACAGACAAGACAAAGCAAAGCGGAGACAGAGAGGAGACGTCCAACCTTGAGAAGAGCAAGTGTTGAAATACTGTATACTGTATACTTCTTTATAAAGTATCCAGTTGATCCAAAATGCTGCTGCCAGAGTTTTAATGTAGAGATCATATCGCTCCAGTTTTAATTTCTCTCTATTGGCTCCCTGTCAAATCCAGAATACAATTCAAAATCTTCCAACGTACAAAGCCCTCAACAACCTAGCTCCATCTTAGTATATTAAAGATCTTATTGTTCCATATTTTCCTAACAGAACAGCTCACTCTCAGACTGCAGGCTTACTTGTGGTTCCTAGAGTTTTCAGAATTAGAAAGGGAGGCTCAGTTCTTTAAGTAAAAGTGTTATGTATTCCCATTAATGTACAGTGTGTATCCACACGTTGACAAAATGTGTCTCGTTGCATTCAACCCAGCACACATGAGACACATCCAGGTGGAGCAGCAGGTGGCTATATAGTGACGCGAGAAGCAGGGGAATAGTCTTATTCAAGAACACCACAGCATATGCACATGGTGAGGAGTCGAACCTGTGACTCAAAGTCAACTGCTCAACCACTTCACCACAGTCATCCCTTTAGGTGTCAGGATATTCTCTAGAACTTTCTTTTTGATAAATACTACAGTTAGCTCAGGTATAGTTCTGCTGCTATCGGCTTAGACTGAGAACAACCTGAACACATTTCCTCACCCTGCGGCTGTCGTTACTCGCTCTACTCCATGTTTGTAATTGCTGCTGCCTATAATCTTGTTTTATTTCTTTTTATTTCTATTACAACTATGCCTGACCCAACACTTGCAAATACAGAAGTTATTTGTCTGTGTTGTATCACTGTCTCCTGAAGCCTCGGCTAGTTGAAGCAGACAGCCGCCCATCTTGAGCCTGCTTCTGGTTTGCTGGAAGTTACTTCCTGTTAAAAGGGGAGTCTTTCCTTTCCACTGTCACCAGTGTGCCTATCAGTATGAAGGATTGTGCCAAAGCCAAGTTTCAATGCAAACTACTGGATCATTTAGACTACTTGGCATTACACAATTTAATTTAATTATTTATCATTTAATTGGATTTATGATTTATACCTATTTTTTGTCCCAAAATGAATTTTATGTAAATTGGTGCTTAAAAAAAAAAAACTGGAAAAAAAAAATGAATTGAATGTAGTATAAAATAATGTTTTGTATGTGATGAACAAACAGAGAAAAAAAGTGATTTTATAAGTACTGTACCCTGTATCTGAGGAGGTTTGTTGCAGAAAGGTGGTGTACAACAGGTATATATGGATTAAATTTCTTAAATTTTACCAGGAAGAAAACAGAAGTCATGTTGTTTCCACATACTGGAACAATCAGAACCACTGTATCAACCTTTCCTCTCTAGGCCCATTAGAGAAACAAGTGGTCATGAATCAGGGAGTGAAAATGGAGCTTCCATGAAACTAAACCGGGGCCGAGATGGTGTAGTAGAGGCAGGGCAGCCGGCTTAGGACCAGAAGGTCTCGGGTTCGATCCCCGGTCGCGGCATACCTCGTTGTGTCCCTGGGCAAGACACTTAACCCCAAGTTGCTCCCGGTAGGACTGGTTGGAGCCTTGCATGGCAGTCTGCCGCTACCGGTGTATGAATGTGTGTATGAATGGGTGGATGGTTGGTACTGTGAAGCGCTTTGGGGCCCCTCAAAGGGGGCTGGAAAGCGCTATATAAGTAAGCTCCATGTACCATTTAAACAGTCATGTAAATCCTGTTGTTGTTTTTGCAGTTGAGGTGACTGTCTACACTGAAGCCCATACTGTCCAAAAGCAATAGCAATAGCTGCCCACTATTCCACCTGGGTGCATCCCAGGTGCGATGGGTGAAATGCAGAGAACTGATTTCATCATAGTATTGGAACATATGATTATAACAACATATAGCACGTACGTGATTACAGCAATGTGCTTCTTTTTTAATCAGTCAGACATCTTTTGCACATTTACAACTGGTTCAAAATGCTGCAGCCTGATTTTTAACTGGTACAGGAAAAAGAGAACACATTACTCCAGTTCTGGCCTCCTTTCACTGGCTCCCGGTTCACTTTCAAATTCAATTGTAAATCCTTTTGTATGTTTTTAAATCTCTGAACAGTTCTGCCCCTCTTATCTCACTGATCTGCTGCAGCCATATGTCCCACAGCGCTCTCTGAGGTCAGCAGGCCAGATGTTTTTATTTGTTCCAGGCACTCGTTTTAAGATCAGGCGTGACAGGGCCTTCTCTGTTACAGGTCCAAAACTGTAGAATGAGTTATCACTACATGACAGACAGGCCCCTCCCTCACTGTTTTAAGTCACGTTTAAAAACTCACTTTTATTCCCTGGCTTTAGATACTGTGTGAGTTGCTTTTAACTTGTCTGTATTCTATAATGTTAGTCATTTAATTCTTATCTTCACCTCTGTGGATCTGTGTATTTTATCCTGTGTTCTTTGCTTGCTTTGTTTGTTTTCTGTACAGCCCTTTGGTTGATCTCATTGCTGTTTTAAGTGCTTTATAAATAAAGTGGTATGTCGTCAAAGGTCACAGCATGAAGCTGATAACTTGGTGTGGTGTCTGGAGCCCACACTGTTCTGCTGCAGTTGCATGCAGCATGTAGGTGTATTATTAAACTGAATGAGTCACACAAAGGCACCACTGCTTGAAAAAAAAAAAAAAACACTGCACACAGGTTAGTACCAAGACAACCAGAAAAGCGGAAGGTGACATCTGCAACTGCGAATCATCCAGCAGTAAACAATCTGTTTGAATAAACAGTGAGGACAAAAAGCAAATCTTGTTTTCCTGCTCAGGTGTCATGAACGCCGTACAAAAGAGAAAGTCATCCAGTGGCAATTTCTGTAGAGCAGCCACCTCCAGGCGCACACACCCTGACAACTCTCCCAAACAGAAGTGTATCACTTTCGAGAGGAACCAACAACTGCAGCAGCGTAGCAGCTTACACACAATAAGAACTCTAATGTCGTTTAGATTTACAGCTGCAGATTTATTTTGACTGTGCATTGCAGCGGAGGTACAACATATAGAGCACGAGCTTCTCCTTAACACTTGAGAATCCACTTGTGATGAACAACTTTCTGCAGTCTGATCAAATGAACTGAACTGCTCAGCTTTTGGATGCACAAATTCACCTCTCCCCACTGTGGAGCATGGCGGTGGCAGTGTCATGCTGTGGAGGTATTTTTGGTAAATGGTAAATGTAGCTTATTTATATAGCGCTTTCCAGCCCCCTGTGAGGAGCCCCAAAGCGCTTTACAATACCAGCCATCCACCCATTCATTCACACATTCATACACTGGTAGCGGTAGCCTGCCTTGTAAGGCGCCATCCAGACCTACCGGGAGCAACTCGGGGTTAAGTGTCTTGCCCAGGGACACAACGACACATGCTGGGCGGACGCGGGATTCGAACCTCCAACCTTCCGATCGGGGGTCGACTGCCATTACCACTGTGCCACGGTCGCCC
>JBBPBX010002321.1:26363-78824 GCA_038048925.1 Garcialebias charrua | reverse complement strand
GCGACGTAAATGAAATGCAAGAAGTGAACGGGGTCTGAATACTTCCTGAAAACCTCATCCTTCTGGGTTCAGCTTTAAAAACTTTAAACTACTGTATGTCTAAAGACGGCAAGGAGAACCCCAGCTGAGTCCAGAAGAGTTCATATTGTCCAAACAGAACTGTTCAAGGCTTCTTACTTTGCTGTAGAGCCGAGCTGCTTGAAGATGCTCAGAGACTGCCGGAGCATGCTGCAATCAGCTTTTCCACCTTTCAGCCCCACAGATGATCTCCTGCTCGGAAACGCTCCACGCAGACGCTCACAGCTTCATGCAGCTTCCACCGACTCCGTGCTGATTGTTTTAGCCGTCGGTTTTTGTTCTTGTTTCAGTGCTTCTGGGTCACATGTGCCACAAATGAGCAAACAAGGAAGTTGCACTGATGAAACGTCAGCTGTGAGAAGGAGGAAGCACGCCATGATTTGACACTTGCACTGGTGTGTTTGCACGTTGGAGGACAGAAGAGACTGAGCGTACGACGAGCCCCGACTCTATGGATGTCTGTTGTTGCTGCAGGCTTCATCCTGAGCGGTGTTGTGGTGAAGTTTGCACTCGTTCTACACTTCTGTCTATCCAGTGTGCACCAAAGAGTTAAAAGGATGTGAAATGAGCAAAGAGGAAACGGTCAGGTTGTTGTTTCTTCTCAAAATATTTCTCAACTTAAAAAAAACAAAAAAAAAACACTTTGGCTGTCAAAATGACTGATTAAAATGTTTTCTTCTTTTTGGATTCACCCTAAAATATTTGATGCAGTCTGATGGATTCTGTGAGACAAAAGTGGCTCATCCTTCCTGGAGTGTTAGCTTTCTGTTACCATCCATGTCAGTTTTGACCCCAGTTTAAAAAAAAAAATGTTTCACTCAAAGTGTTTTTTATTGCCTAATTTGTTTTATAAAATAAAAAAATGAAATAGCCTCAGAAGGCAGATTGGAGATCGGACGAAGATTACTGAAGTTGGTGAAGTCAAGACTTGGTTTCTTGATGATGGGGGTGATGGCAGCAGATTTGAAGGCTGTGGGAACAATGCCAGAGGTCAGGGAGGAGTGGATGATATTAGTGATGATAGGGAGCAGAGACGGGATACATGATGCCTTGTGGTGAAGGTTTCCCATCATTGCCACCATTTTAGTTTGTTTGGTTCAACACAGAGGAGCACCGCCCTGCAGCTGGATCTTGATGCTTGAACCAAATCCCCTGGTCAGCAGATACCAACAAGAAAGGTAAGGGCTTGAGGCCTTATGCTCCTAACCCTAGTTGAATAATGAAGGTTTGTGTTCGCTCATTAAATTATTCTGAATTAATTATAATTTATAAGCTGCTTCCAAGTTACACCAAGACAGGTTTAAGGCTTTTGAACTGCAACTTCGGACATTTTACTTTAATTTCAGAGTTAGCTAGCCTCAAAAATATTTGAGTTTTGCTTCTAAAGCTAAAACTTTCTCCAGTGAACAGCTGTTTCCTCAGCATCAGTTCCAGATGTTCTGTAACCACTGTGGTTCTGCCGGAACTTTAAAACAGAACGCAGCTCACCCCGTCATTCCCGTCTCTCTGTTTCATAGGGTTTGGGTTTAGGAGTCCTATGACGGTGCCTGAATCATCTTCCAGTGCTCCTTGTGGACTTCGCCGAACAGGAAGAGAGAAACGAACACGTCCAGGTTGTGGAGGTCACTTACGCAGCGACTCTCAACAGATCAACTGACAAGAACTACATAAACTCTGAGACCGGTGAGCGTTTAAAGCAAACACAAAGCTTCTGAACGGTTTGAACCATACAGATCGAAAGAGTTCACTCAGCTGGATAAGGTGAAGAAACTTGAAGACGTTCAAGTGGAAAGATTATTATTACTTTTATTAACCTTTTTCACTACAGACTTGAGACGTGAAATGTTGTCCCTCCCCCCATCCCCCAATGCTGTTATTGCATGAGCACCCTGTGAGTCATCAAGGCCCCTAACAAAGTTGGGCGGATGAACGCTAGGGAGCGCTAAAGCGCTATTCCGCTTACAGTGGACCTAAACTTTTTGTCAGCGTTTTTGTGAATTGACTAACTTTTATAATTCATAAGCGGATTTGTGCTATTTTTATTTAAAATGCAGTACCGCTAATAACTAATTATCTATCAGTAAAAACCAATAAACTTATTTACAAGCTCTTATGCTGCTTGTTTTATATTTTTCCCCACCGTAAACAGCAGAAAGGAGGAAGGGTGTGAGGGTGAGGGGGGCAGAGCTGAGAACAGACTCGGCTCTACCATGTAGGTAAATGCCTGGGGGTCCCATTTCAGCAGTGGCCCCGGCCCCGCCTCGCCCCGTGCAGTCACCTACATCACTAACATTGATCCTGCTTGTTAATGTACATTTAACATAAAAATAATTATAGTTACGATGAAAACGATCATTAAATACGCAATAAAAAAAACGGTCGATTTCTTTATCCCCCTACTAAAAATGGACTATTCCATGTTGATGACAACTTCCGGGTCAGTCGTGAACTCGAGGGCTAGTTCTGTGGCTAGCTGGTTGTGCTGGGTACTTGGATAAATCCGCAGACAACCCCGATGTTTCAAGCCAAATTAACGTGGCCGGATGATTTTATTGTGTCTTCTGTGTACACCACGCGACGGTGAGTCGTTAGTTTATGTATTTGGGTTGCTTTTTATGTATAAATGCGGTGGCGAGACGCCCGTGTATTTGAGATTTAAAAGTGGTGTGTTAGGGATTAAAGATCATTCTCTTTTTTGTTAATTTCGTGGCCGAATAGAATATATCTACGTAAAGTATTAAATAAATCCTTTGATTTTTGTAATTTCATCCTCTTAGGATCATTTTAGTTACTTTTCATTAAATCTGTTGACTGCCTATAGAAATTTTGATAACAGTTTAGTCCTGTGTATAAAGTAATGCTATTTTTTGTTTTGTTTATGACCTTGTTTAGGTCAGGTTTTTTTTCACCCCCTGTTCCCACCCAGGATGGCATTGGCAAGCTACCGGACCACCACAGCTGTGCGGTAGGACTTAAATTGCACCAAACTATTTGTTTTTTTCTGGACATATTACCCTGGATCATGAACTACAAACTACCAGATTATTGATTGATGGACCTTTAATCATCCGGGATTCAAGAACCGATTTAAAATAGAAAAAAAAAGAACTCTTGGGTGTAATCAGGGTCTGTTTTGTTGTGTGTATTTTTTGTCTATTGTTATAGTCAAAGAAAATGATTATTTTTACAAACAATATTATTATAAATACAGTACCTTCCTGTCTATTGGTTATACTCAAAGAAAATGATTATTATTACAAACAATATTATTATAAATACCTTCCTAAGTCTATAGTACAATACAAACAACTTAAAACTTGAAAGTTCATACTCAATAATCCAGGTATCAAATCTGATAAATCTCAATCTGGTCATCTGGACAGTTTCTTTTAGTCGAAACGTTTCACCCTCAGTCCAGAGGGCTTCCTCAGTCAGAGTTCCAGCATACCAATCCTCCCCCACCAAGCTGCAAACAACTTAAACTTGCTTCTTGTCTGATGGTGTTTTATTTTAGAATTAACGGTTTAGAATTAGCTTCCCCTAATTTTCATAAGACATTAGTGCTTTTGAAATTGTGGACCTAAATAAATTAATTAGTGCTTTAGAAATAGTGGAACTAATTTTTGGGTTAGTGCTGCCCAGCACTGGCCCCTAATGACCATCAGGCTGATGTTCCTCATTTGCATGTGAACAAGCTGTTTTTATTGACATTGTTAAACCTGTCTGTCCAGTATGTGGAGGAACTGAAACTGAGGGCCAGTTTACACGGCGCATATTTTGAGTGTAACCGCTACTTTCTCTTTGCGACTTTGCTTATCGCCTACACGACGTTGCTGGCCCCCCTCTTTGACTCCGATACTTTCCTGATCCTGCTCTCAAGGTGGAAGTTTTTTGCTGACCTCCCGCTGATAATGTAAACATCTCCCGTGGAGCTTTTGTGTCAACCACATGCGTGCAGCCCGCATGCGCGGACAGTCTAGGGCAGGCTGACATTTCACGTGTCACGCTGCAAAATATAACAGTTTAACAATAATAAACAGTATTTATGTTGGCGTGGGAGATGTTTAAATTTATCTGAACTACAGTATCTATCTGGACTCGTTACATTTTTTAAACAGTGCGTAACGTGCTGTGAAAATGAAGACACCAGGTTTATTTTTTATTTATTTATTTATTCAGCACCACAAAGTTTACAACACAAACACTGAGAATTAAACTGAACACACTATTAAAACACGTGAACCGAACTGTAACTACGTTAATGAACTGGACTCTTGCTGTGTGTTCATCTGGACCCATCAGAACCTCAGAACCATCAGCCTGTTGGAACGACAGCTTCTCCACCTGGCAGAAATAAATAAATAAAAACTCAGTTGTTGTGTGATCAAAGTAAACACAAGCAAACATTATATTAAGAACGTTGATTTACCTGCTGTAAGTCAGCTGTTTATCACGGAGTAAAGTCCGGTTCTGGTCCACAGTCCACTCAGCGTCTGGTGTACAGCGTGTTAGATGAAGAGAGTCCCGCTTGGTGTCAAATCTGTCGACTCTTATCCAAAATCCAGCATTAACTTATTGTTAACTTGTTGTTAGCTCAACTTTTAGCACAAAAGAAAGTAGCAGACTGCCAGCAGAGTGAGGCAGCACACATGCGCAGTGGGTGAAGGTTCAGCAGCACGCATGCGCAGTGGGTGTAAGGGGGGGGGCATGAGGGAGGGGGGAGATTCGAGCAGATCCGTGTCAGATCCGTGTCAACGCAAAACTTTTAAACTAATTAACATGCCCATAAGTTCCGTTTCCCCCACACAGTGTCCGTGTAAACAGGGCCTGAGGCTTCTAAAACTCTCATTGACAATGGCAAAAAACATTTATTCTGTTCCTAAATCTACTCTTTGGAGACAAACTCATCTTGCTGCCAAGCGGAAATTTAAGTGTTTAGATGATGACCAAGATGATTCTCAAGATTTTGTTAAAAATTCTCCTGCATTTCAGCATGAAGTCATTGCCATGCATAGTGAACACAGTGAATCACTTGAAAGTTCTGACTCTCTTCATGATGATGGCACCAATGAACCAGAAACTGTAGATATTCCTGTAAATGGGTCCTTTTCAGATGATGATCATGGCAGTATTCATTCAGACCATCATGCCAATCATTCTTATGATTTTCCCTCTGAATTGGATGTTCACATTTCACATAACTCTGAACTTGAACCAGATCGCTCAACAGATTGTTCTTCCTTGGATACTGACGGTGAACAAGCCACCTATCAACATTTGCTGGGATGGATGTTTTTTTTATTTTTTTATTTATCCAGTTATAGGGGAGACCCCAGCAAGGCACTGTGCATTTTCCAGATTGCCTTTGCATATGACTAATTACTCTTTTTTTGTTTTTGTTTGTTTTTTTGCAAATGCAGATGGAATCATGAATGGGGATTCTGTAGCAAGAGAGGATTTTATAAGGACTCATGTTGCAGAGCATTTAAAACATGCAAAAAGGGTAGAGGACATGCGCTCACACTGGACAATTAAAACGTGTCACAAAGAAGTGGAGGTAGGGCTTTCACACTGGACATTTAATGCACCACAAAGAAGTGGACACTGGACATTTAATGCACCACAAAGAAGTGGACACTGGACATTTAATGCACCACAAAGAAGTGGAGGTGAGGCTTTCACACTGGACATTTAATGCACCACAAAGAAGTGGACACTGGACATTTAATGCACCACAAGAAGTGGAGGTGGAGGACATAGTCACACAGGACATTTAAAATGTGCCACAAAGAAGTGGAGGACACGGGCTCACACAGAACTGAGGAACACATTTTTTGGGGGGAGAGATGCAAATACAGGTGCTGGTCATAAAATTAGAATATGAAAAAGTTTATTTATTTCAGTAATTCCATTCAAAAAGTAAAACTTGTATATTATATTCATTCACACAGACTGATATATTTTTAAAAAAATTCTTAATGTTGATGATTATAACTGACAACTAATGAAAAGCCCAAATTCATTACCGGTAACAGAAAATTACATTACTTGAGATAAAAAATTTAAAAAAGGATTTTTATAGATGTTGGCCAACTGAAAAGTATGAACATGGTACCATGGTCCTTGCAAAAGGACCCCCAACTAAGTATTCAAAGATGTACATATTGTACATTTCATGTTCATAGTTCTCAGTTGGCCAACATTTATACAATTTTTATTAATTAATCTCAAGTAATAGTCTAATTTTCTGAGGTACTAAATTTAGGGTTGTCATTAGTTGTTGGTTTTAATTATCAGCATTAAAAGAAATAAACTTGAAATCAGTTTAATGAAAGTTTCACTTTTTGAATGGAATTACTGAAATAAATCAACTTATTTAAAATATTATGACCAGCACACTTTTTAAACATATTTGTGGTGGGACTGTAATTTTATGTAGCTTTCATATTTCTCGTGTTACTGCCAGTGTTGCTAGTTCAGCTATAAATCCAAAAGAAAAATGAAGGCATGTTAATAAAAACAAAAACAAATTAATGTTAAGTACAGACCAAAGCTATGTGAGCTGTGTACTTTTAGATTTGTTTGTGTACTGGTACATTTTGTTTTGCCACCAGTTGATAAGCTCCCTCCAATGTAATTCTAAAGCTTTTGTTTTTTTAAAGGTACCAAAGGTGGACTTTTCCATTTTATGTGTTATGCTGTTTATTAAAGGATTAACAGTAATCCTTTAATTTATGTTAAAGAGGATAAAGGAAAAATGTAAGGAGTGATTTGTAAACCTTAATCCAACGGTTTCTAGGACCGTTTCCTGCTGTACAATGGATGGTCAAATGTGGTTCCTAGCTTTGTTTGCCTCAACGCAGTTTTGAAGTAGATGCATTATATTTTTCATATGCATAGCATGTACAGATTCTTTTTGTACCTATTTTTGTACCTAGTTATGCAGTTTTTTATTCATATACGGATTTGTTTTATATTATGATACTGATGCCTTTATGTGTAATAAACTGATTCTTTTATCATAACTTTCGCCTCTGTTATTTTTAATGTTAGTACTGTAGAATTAATTCATAACCAAGAGTTATTTGCACAACTACATATCATCATGATTCCACTAATAAATCTCAATTTAAAACTGTGGATTGGGAACTTGAAAAGTTTGTGTTGTCTGAACGTTGAAGGGACAGTTTCTGAACATTCAGGGGACAGTTTCTGAACATTCAGGGGACAGTTTCTGAACATTCAGGGGACGTTGTCTGAACGTTTTATGGAGTTTCATTTGGACGTCCTCTGAACGTTTTCTGCAAACGTTCAGAGGACGTTGATGACAACGTTCAGAGGACATTGTCAGTATGGCAAGCCCTTTTAACATTAAATCGGATTCAGGCCACTTCAATTCCAGATATCTGAAATTGAATTATGACTAGTCATAATAGCTATTCAAGATATCTTGAATTACATTCTGACTAGTCAAAATTCATATTTGAGATATCATTAATTACATTCTGACTAGTCAAAATGACGTCAGATTTTCCATTGAGTTGAATGGAGGCTTCAATTTAAGATATCTTGAAATGAATTTTGACTAGTCGTAAATACAATTCTAGATATCTCTAATTTAATTTTGACTAGTCATAATTAGCTTTCAAGCTATCTCGATCTTAGTTATGACTAGTCATAATTACAATTACAGATATCTTAAATTACGTCATCATTTAAGATATCTTAAATGTATTTATGACTACCGGTAGTCAAAATGTATTTATGACTAGTCAAAATGTAATTCAAGATATCTTAAATAACTAATATGACTAGTCATAAATCAATTTCAGATATCTAGAACTGTATTTATGACTAGTCAAAATTCCTTTTAAGATATCTTTAAATGAATTCGATATCTTAAATATTTTATCATGTGGACGGCGTTTCTATTTAAGATATCTAGAATTCACATTTTGACTAGTCATAATTACGTAGAAGATATCTTGAATTATAATTATGACTAGTCAAATATGTCAGTTTTACGCAGGCGGAAATCGGGCTGCTAAATATTGCCAGGAGGACCCATGTCAGGTCTGTCCAACACAACGCCTGTGTTTTTAACAGAAACAGACACTTACTGTGTGCTCACTAAAGAGAAATGTCTCTCTTTTCAACATCTTGTTTAATTTGCCAGCAGCCTTTTTTTTTGCTGGTGAGGAGGAACTCACAGCGGTGATCTCATGATATTTCTTCCATGAAGAAAACATCCACAGCTATCATGGTAAGAAAAAAAACGTAGCTTAGCTTAGCGAGCTAACCGCTAGCTTCAGCTGCAACGAGTAACATATGCACAGCGTAAAAAAGCCTAATTTAATGTGATTAATTATTTGGAATATTTGAGACAGATATGGTATAAAAATGTATCTTGTATTTTTTACGAGGTTCCATTAGTGCCAAAAATAGGTTTATGCATCTATAAAGTGTGTATAGCGTGCTGTGTGTGTTTGTATATATATACACATACACAGTATATGTATGTAGTATGTAAGTGATGTGTTAAGTGAATCAATCTATTATACAATCTATTACTTTTTTAAGCTAAATATGTTATAAGAAGTATTAATTTATATATATGTGCTAAAAACAGTTATGATCTATTTTAGATCTCACTGGGTGTGAAAAAGAAAAGTCTGAGTTGTTGGATTATACCAGCACCAGCTGCCAACTGTTCCTCCTGCAGTGGCCTGCACAAGAGATTTACCTTACAAGGATGACACAGACCAAGAAGAACAAAGGTAAATAAAATAAGAGTGGAACACATTCTTTTCTGTTATATCATTTAGTATATGATGATTATGATTCTCATAACAATAAGTGTAATAACTTTCCCACCTGTATATTATTAGTGCCATGTGAAATTTGTCATAATTTCAACATTACTTGTGTCAAATATATTTTTATCTCCTAACTTGTTTGGAATAGTTTGTTTTTGTAGGTAATGAAAAAAATGCAGGCTCAACCACTATCAATTAGTAGTATTTGCAAGTTATGTAAAAATCTTAACTCTCACAAATCTGTCCCACAAATTGCTCACTGCCCCTTTACATTTATTTATTTTTAAGTTTATTTGACATATTTTTATGTTGTAAGGTGATCCATCCTGAACCTGCCAGCAAGGTGGTGCGAAAGCCCAGAACTGTGGGGAAAAGATGTCTGCGCTCCACGCTTTACAGAGCGCACACAGGGTATAATCTTTGTGTTAATGTTTTTATGCCTGTTTCTTTTGTCAAAACTTATTGTGATTAATTATGTCACTTGTCTGTTTGTAGGATCACGTCCAGATCCAGACATCCTGGCATCAGGAGGAAAACTACACCGGCTGGAGTCTCAACCATTTATCGCTCCTGTCCTAGATGGTCTGTCAACTTTGGAGCTGGTACCATCCAGATGTGGGCCTGTGCCACAGGGTGGACTGGTGTCTTACCAGTGCCCAACTGAGAAGTCCTGTGTAGCATCATTCTGCACCACATGGCTCCAGACTTCCCTGCTCTTCCTTTGATGCTGCATAGTCTTCCCAACAAGTGTTTTGTGCCCACACTCAGTCAGCTGCATCTTCAGTCTCTGCAAGTGTCACATGAAATACAGGCCAGAACCAGGGAGCAGTCCAGATGTTCTGCAGGGGTACAGCTTCGACAACCAAGGCTTACTGCCAGCTGTTTCTGTGTTGCTTGCAGAGGAGGAGTATGCTGCCACAGCACTGGCAGCTCAGATGGTCAGGGGGTCCACTAAACAATAACTGTTGAACAGGTGGACGTTCAATAAACAATAACTGTTGAACGGGTATGACGTGATGAATTGATTGATGATTGGTTGATCAGATTAAGTCTAAACTGGACATGTTTTACTTTCAATGTGTTTATATCAGTGCAGTATCATAAAATGTACAAATCACCTTTTTGTTCCTTCGTATTTTTAATATTCAGTCTCAAGCTGTGTGAATCACTGTAAATACTGTAAATAGTTGTTACTCATGAAAAATACAAAAACTTGCCAATTTCTTTAAAATGAAATTGCATAATTTGGGAAAAATATGTATAATCCACTATAAGTTTATAGTGTACAGTTATAAATTGTTAACTTAAATAGTTAAAGTTTTTTTGTTTTTACTAGATTTGTTGTAAATTATACTTGTTTTCCTTGCAATTCAACTCAATCAATCCACAAATAATAAAAAAAAGTATGCTGCTCAAGTGTGTTTTAATTGAAGAATGTTTAAAAATAATTCAAAACTTTTAAATAATAAATTACATAACACTAGAACAGTTTACATACATGTGACAAGCTTGGATGTTGTTTTTTATTTTATAAACTTACTTCAACGGCACCTTAGGATTTTCACCCAAGGACATAATTTATACACAGAAAAGGCACTTGGGTTTGTTTACAAGTAAACAGGAGACTGTTCCAACATACAATATGAATTTTATTAACACTAAGTTAAAAACTAATTCTAATGGAGGCAATAATGATTCTTAAATATTCAGCCAAGGCTGAGGCTTTCCAGTGGTCAGTCAATTAAAAGATTTAATGATGGCTCAATGTAACACGAGCAGAAATTCACCCACAAGCTGTGATGCACGAGTGGGACAGAACCTACACAAGACTGAACTGCCTTCAACCTGGAACATAAATATGAAATTAAGTAAACAGAAATAAATATGTTCTCCTGATGCATGCTCAATAATCCAGGTAGAAAAATCTAAAAAAGTCAGGTCCTGTGGACTCCCCCAGCCAATCTTCTCTCAGGTAAGACACTGACTAATTACAGTGACTTGAGCAGGCTGTAGTAAAGCATGGTAGGACAGATAAGGTTGTTTTCTTGCCCCACAAGAACAACCAGGAACTGAACAAAAACAACAGATGAAACGGAGCCATTTTCCTCACTGTCTAACACTTGTGACATCTAGCGCCACTGCAGCCACCCAAAATTGTGCAGGCATCTGTTTGAACAGCTAAGTGGCAGCCGCGGGTCCTGCGCGTAATTTCTTAATAAAGATATCTAAAAATGTCATTATGACAAGTCATAATTACGTTTGAGATATCTTTAATTGTCATTTTGGATGTTTGACACTTTAAATGACGAATCGGATGACGTCATTTTCAGATATAGTCAAAATTCATTTTAAGATATCTTGAATTGCTATTCTGACTAGTCAGAATGTAAATACAGATATCTTAAATTAACATTCTGACTAGTCAAAATGTAATTGTGATTAGTCAAAAGTCCTTTTTACATATCTAGAATGTAATTACGGATAGTCAGACTTCACGATTTAATGTTAAAAGGGCTTGCCATATGGTCTGAACATTCAATGTTAGCTGGGAATGTGGTCACGTAAAGACGTAACAGCGAGGGAGAGTAGTTTCATGCTTCAAATCTCTCATTCACACAACACTTTGTTGTTGAAAGTAACTTTTTTAAGCCTCCGCTGGAGTTAGTTGTATAAAAATTGCGACTTACCAAATCAAAATGTACAAATTCGACGTGAATCCGTGCTGCCGGACAGGTTGTTGCTGTGTGACGTCACTGCGTGATTTGCATACGGGCCACCACTTTGCGCATGCGTGATTCATGTCTGCCTGCGTCGGCATATGTGCGTAGTTCTACGTACGTCACAAAGACAAATGCTATTCAGGCATTAATGTTCTGCCTATGGCAAGCCCTTTTAACATTAAATCGTGAAGTCTGACTATCCGTAGTTACATTCTAGATATCTAAAAAGGACTTTTGACTAGTCACAATTACATTTTGACTAGTCAGAATGTTAATTTAAGATATCTGTATTTACATTCTGACTAGTCAGAATAGCAATTCAAGATATCTTAAAATGAATTTTGACTAGTCAAAATGTAATTAAAGATATCTTAAATGACGTCACCCAATTCGTCATTTAAAGTGTCAGACATCCGTAATGACAATTCAAGATATCTCAAACGTAATTATGACTAGTCATAATGACGTTTTTAGATATCTTTATTAAGAAATTACGCGTAGGACCCGCGGCTGCCACTTAGCTGTTCAAACAGATGCCTGCACAATTTTGGGTGGCTGCAGTGGCGCTAGCTGTTCTGGACTAAATTGTCAGAAAATGTCACAAGTGTTAGCATTAGACAGTGAGGAAAATGGCTGAGTTTCATCTGTTGTTTTTGTTCAGTTCCTGGTTGTTCTTGAGGGGCAAGAAAACAACCTTATCTGTCCTACCATGCTTTACTACAGCCTGCTCGTCTCTGTAATTAGGCAGTGTCTATGAGCAGATTGGCTGGGGCAGTCCACAGGACCTGACTTAACGTTTTTAGATTTTTCTACCTGGATTATTGAGCATGCATCAGGAAAACATATTTATTTCTGTTTACTTAATTTCATATTTATGTTCCAGGTTGAAGGCAGCAGTCCTCTTGTGTAGGTTGTTCCACTCGTGTCTCGTGCATCATCACAGCTTGTGGGTGAATTTCTGCTCTTGTTACATTGAACCATCATTAAATATTTTAGTTGACTGACCACTGGAAAGCCTCAGCCTTGGCTGAATATTTAAGAATCAGTATTGCCTCCATTAGAATTAGTTTTTAACTTAGTGTAAATAAAATGTATATTGTATCTTGGAACACAGTCTCTTGTTTACTTGTAAACAAACCCAAGTGCCTTTTCTGTGTATAAATTATGTCCTTGGGTGAAAAGCCTAAGGTGCCGTTGCAGTAAGTTTATAAAATAAAAAATAACATCCAAGCTTGTCACATGTATGTAAACTGTTCTAGTGTTATGTACTTTATTTTAAAGTTTTGAATTATTTTAAACATTCTTCAATTAAAACACACTTGAGCAGCATACTTTTTATTTATTTATTATTATTTGATTGAGTTGAATTGCAAGGAAAACAAGTATAATTTACAACAAATCTAGTAAAAACAAGAAAAAAAACTAACTTTTTAAGTTAACAATTTATAACTGATATCTATAAACTTATAGTGGATTATAGATATTTTTCCCAAATTATGCAATTTCATTTTAAAGAAATTGGCACGTTTTTGTATTTTTCATGAGTAACAACTATTTACAGTATTAAATTAAACTATTTACAGTGATTCACACAGCTTGAGACTGAATATTAAAAATACGAAGGAACAAAAAGGTGATTTGTACATTTTATGATACTGCATTGATATAAACACATTGATGGTGTTGAAGTAAAACATGTCCAGTTTAGACTTCATCTGATCAACCAATCATCAATCAATTCATCACGCCATACCCGTTCAACAGTTATTGTTTAGTGGACCCCCTGACCATCTGAGCTGCCAGTGCTGTGGCAGCATACTCCTCCTCTGCAAGCAACACAGAAACAGCTGGCAGTAAGCCTTGGTTGTCGAAGCTGTACCCCTGCAGAACATCTGGACTGCTCCCTGGTTCTGGCCTGTATTTCATCTGACACTTGCAGAGACTGAAGATGCAGCTGACTGAGTGTGGGCACAAAACACATGTTGGGAAGACTATGCAACGTCGAAGGAAGAGCAGGGAAGTCTGGAGCCATGTGGTGCAGAATGATGCTACGCAGGACTTCTCAGTTGGGCACTTTTAAGAAACCAGTCCACCCTGTGGCACAGGCCCACATCTGGATGGTACCAGCTCCAAAGTTGACAGACCATCTACGACAAGAGCGATAAGTGTTTGAGACTCCAGCCGGTGTAGTTTTCCTCCTGATGCCAGGATGTCAGGATCTGGACGTGGTCCTACAAACACACAAGTGACATACCCGGTAATCACAATAAGTTTTGACAAAAGAAACGTACGGTGCAACAGGCATAAAAACATTAACTCAGAGGTTATACCTGTGTACGCTCTGTAAAGCGTGGAGTGCAGACATCTTTTCCCCACAGTTCTGGGCTTTCGCACCACCACCACCATCTTGCTGGCAGGTTCAGGATGGATCCCCTTACAACATAAAAATATGTCAAATAAACTTTTAAATAAATATAAAGGGACAGGTGAACAATTTGGTAGGACACTGTTGGACTGATTTGTGAGAGTTAAAAAAAAAAACTTTATTTATGNGGCTGTTTAGCTTCAGTAGTTTTGTGCTCAAAGCTCAGAAATATGGTCCAGGTTTCTAGAAATGTGTGCACGTGTTGGAGGAACAGCGTAGACCCACTCGTGTTCCTGCTTGAAACCTGTTTAGTCCAGACTGTGTTAAAATATATTCTCCAACTGTACATCAAATCCTTGTAAAGGGCCGAGTTTTAGTCATCTGGGTTGAAGGTTTATTCTCATAAGTTTCTGTTAATTCTCGTGGAAAGTTTCCAACTCTTGAAAGTCCCACGATTTTAAACACACCAGGAGTGGTTCAAGTCACATCTACAGAAGTTACATGTAAAACCATCGTATTTGTACTGTAAGTGTCCCAAGAGGTGAGGAGTGTGGTTCTCCAGGGTTGGAGGTTGTGTGTTGTTTCTGCCACGGATCATTTGTTGGTTTAAGAACCGATGGTTTAAATCATGGCAGAGTAAAACTCTGCAGACTTTACAACAGAAGTCAACTGTAAACGCTGCAGGTGGACGTAACGCACCTGCAGTTTGGTTTGGAGTCACCTTCATGAAGAAAGTGACGGAGCCACGTGTGAACTCCAGCAGCACCAACAATAAACTTTCCATTATGTGTGTGCACGCAGATTTCAAAATAAAATAATTCATCTTAAGCTTGTTGCTCTGAGTGTTTGTGTGTATTTGTGTGAGAGCAGCTGCAGTTAGTTCAGTGAGCTGCAAAAGGATTCACCCCTCCATGATATTTAGATTGAATTTTTTGTTTTTATTATGAACCTACACAAAACACTCCTGATAAAAAAAATAAGAATTTGTTTTAAATACTAAAAGGAAGAAGTTGTGTATTCATCCCCTTTTTCTTTGACTGCATCAGTTAAGTAACATCTATGTGGTCAGATGAGTAAGCACTGTCCCCACAGTGAAGCACGGTGGTGGCAGCATCATACTGTGGGAGGGTTCTCTTCAGTGGGGACTGAAAAACTGTTCAGAGTTGAAGGAAACGGAGCGAAATGGACAATTTATTGAGAACCCGTATTAGAAATGCAGCCTCTGGTCTTCTGGGTTCTGTTTTTAGAATAAAGCCTGTGTTGCATCTTCAAAGTGATTTCTGCAGATGAAAAGATGCACTCTTAATTAGAAGTCTCGAAGGAGAGGTTCACGATTCAACATTTTCACATGTGTACAAAACATACTCCTCTAAAATCATACAGAAAAATGGACTCAAACCTATTTTATTAAGTGAAAGTGAAAACACCATGTAACCACCATGCAGCTGTGAGAGCAGCAGACACATTTTAGAGACTTAAATATTTAACAGCTGATGTTTTGAGACAAGTCGCTGCATCAGCTTCTGTCCTGTTGTAAGGAACTGGAAGCTGGTGTGCACTTGAACTGGAACCAGCAGTGCACAGCTCTTATGTGTTTGCATCAATTGAAGATGCTGCTGTTGATTGTACATTAAAAAATTCACATGTACCCTTGATGTGTGTCTGTATTTGCCATGTGGGAGAATAGCAACATGCTGGTTGTACTGGGTGTATATATATAAAAAAAAAAAACTTTTTCATTTTTTAAAAAGTGTTCTTAAAAATGGTGAACTACTCCTAAAGTGAGTGGCAGCTCCACCGTCCACATGTATTTGGATGCTGCACCTAACAAGGTTGAGTCAGATCCTCTGGATGGATTCTTCTTTGTTGAAATATTTTGTCTTTTTTTTTCAAAAGACTTCTTCAGTCTGAGGAGCTGCAACAAACTCAGTCTTATAAATAACACCTTAATGAGAAAGTTTTATTCAAATTTAAAAAATCTAAATCTTCTAACCTACAAAGCTTTCAACAATCTAGCTCCATTTTATATTACAGATCTTATTGTTCCATGTTTTCCTAACAGCACCTCACTCTCAGACTGCAGGTTTACTCGTGGTTCGTCAGTGGCGGCCCTAGCCTATTTGGAACCATTCAGCCAAACTGGTTACAGACTGGAACCATTCAGCCAAACTGGTTACAGACTGGAACCATTCTGCCAAACTGGTTACAGACTGGAACCATACTGCCAAACTGGTTACAGACTGGAACCATACTGCCAAACTGGTTACAGACTGGAACCATACTGCCAAACTGGTTACAGACTGGAACCATACTGCCAAACTGGTAACAGACTGGAACCATACTGCCAAACTGGTTACAGACTGGAACCATACTGCCAAACTGGTTACAGACTGGAACCATACTGCCAAACTGGTTACAGACTGGAACCATACTGCCAAACTGGTTACAGACTGGAACCATACTGCCAAACTGGTTACAGACTGGAACCATACTGCCAAACTGGTTACAGACTGGAACCATACTGCCAAACTGGTTACAGACTGGAACCATACTGCCAAACTGGTTACAGACTGGAACCATACTGCCAAACTGGTAACAGACTGGAACCATACTGCCAAACTGGTTACAGACTGGAACCATACTGCCAAACTGGTTACAGACTGGAACCATACTGCCAAACTGGTAACAGACTGGAACCATACTGCCAAACTGGTTACAGACTGGAACCATACTGCCAAACTGGTTACAGACTGGAACCATACTGCCAAACTGGTTACAGACTGGAACCATACTGCCAAACTGGTTACAGACTGGAACCATACTGCCAAACTGGTTACAGACTGGAACCATACTGCCAAACTGGTTACAGACTGGAACCATACTGCCAAACTGGTAACAGACTGGAACCATACTGCCAAACTGGTTACAGACTGGAACCATACTGCCAAACTGGTTACAGAGTGGAACCATACTGCCAAACTGGTAACAGACTGGAACCATACTGCCAAACTGGTTACAGACTGGAACCATACTGCCAAACTGGTAACAGACTGGAACCATACTGCCAAACTGGTTACAGACTGGAACCATACTGCCAAACTGGTTACAGACTGGAACCATACTGCCAAACTGGTAACAGACTGGAACCATACTGCCAAACTGGTTACAGACTGGAACCATACTGCCAAACTGGTTACAGACTGGAACCATACTGCCAAACTGGTTACAGACTGGAACCATACTGCCAAACTGGTTACAGACTGGAACCATACTGCCAAACTGGTTACAGACTGGAACCATACTGCCAAACTGGTTACAGACTGGAACCATACTGCCAAACTGGTTACAGACTGGAACCATACTGCCAAACTGGTTACAGACTGGAACCATACTGCCAAACTGGTTACAGACTGGAACCATACTGCCAAACTGGTTACAGACTGGAACCATACTGCCAAACTGGTTACAGACTGGAACCATACTGCCAAACTGGTTACAGACTGGAACCATACTGCCAAACTGGTTACAGACTGGAACCATACTGCCAAACTGGTTACAGACTGGAACCATACTGCCAAACTGGTTACAGACTGGAACCATACTGCCAAACTGGTTACAGACTGGAACCATACTGCCAAACTGGTTACAGACTGGAACCATACTGCCAAACTGGTTACAGACTGGAACCATACTGCCAAACTGGTTATAGACTGGAACCATACTGCCAAACTGGTTACAGACTGGAACCATACTGCCAAACTGGTTACAGACTGGAACCATACTGCCAAACTGGTTACAGACTGGAACCATACTGCCAAACTGGTTACAGACTGGAACCATACTGCCAAACTGGTTACAGACTGGAACCATACTGCCAAACTGGTTACAGACTGGAACCATACTGCCAAACTGGTTACAGACTGGAACCATACTGCCAAACTGGTTACAGACTGGAACCATACTGCCAAACTGGTTACAGACTGGAACCATACTGCCAAACTGGTTACAGACTGGAACCATACTGCCAAACTGGTTACAGACTGGAACCATACTGCCAAACTGGTTACAGACTGGAACCATACTGCCAAACTGGTTACAGACTGGAACCATACTGCCAAACTGGTTACAGACTGGAACCATACTGCCAAACTGGTTACAGACTGGAACCATACTGCCAAACTGGTTACAGACTGGAACCATACTGCCAAACTGGTTACAGACTGGAACCATACTGCCAAACTGGTTACAGACTGGAACCATACTGCCAAACTGGTTACAGACTGGAACCATACTGCCAAACTGGTTACAGACTGGAACCATACTGCCAAACTGGTTACAGACTGGAACCATACTGCCAAACTGGTTACAGACTGGAACCATACTGCCAAACTGGTTACAGACTGGAACCATACTGCCAAACTGGTTACAGACTGGAACCATACTGCCAAACTGGTTACAGACTGGAACCATACTGCCAAACTGGTTACAGACTGGAACCATACTGCCAAACTGGTTACAGACTGGAACCATACTGCCAAACTGGTTACAGACTGGAACCATACTGCCAAACTGGTTACAGACTGGAACCATACTGCCAAACTGGTTACAGACTGGAACCATACTGCCAAACTGGTTACAGACTGGAACCATACTGCCAAACTGGTTACAGACTGGAACCATACTGCCAAACTGGTTACAGACTGGAACCATACTGCCAAACTGGTAACAGACTGGAACCATACTGCCAAACTGGTAACAGACTGGAACCATACTGCCAAACTGGTTACAGACTGGAACCATACTGCCAAACTGGTTACAGACTGGAACCATACTGCCAAACTGGTTACAGACTGGAACCATACTGCCAAACTGGTTACAGACTGGAACCATACTGCCAAACTGGTTACAGACTGGAACCATACTGCCAAACTGGTTACAGACTGGAACCATACTGCCAAACTGGTTACAGACTGGAACCATACTGCCAAACTGGTTACAGACTGGAACCATACTGCCAAACTGGTTACAGACTGGAACCATACTGCCAAACTGGTTACAGACTGGAACCATACTGCCAAACTGGTTACAGACTGGAACCATACTGCCAAACTGGTTACAGACTGGAACCATACTGCCAAACTGGTTACAGACTGGAACCATACTGCCAAACTGGTTACAGACTGGAACCATACTGCCAAACTGGTTACAGACTGGAACCATACTGCCAAACTGGTTACAGACTGGAACCATACTGCCAAACTGGTTACAGACTGGAACCATACTGCCAAACTGGTTACAGACTGGAACCATACTGCCAAACTGGTTACAGACTGGAACCATACTGCCAAACTGGTTACAGACTGGAACCATACTGCCAAACTGGTTACAGACTGGAACCATACTGCCAAACTGGTAACAGACTGGAACCATACTGCCAAACTGGTTACAGACTGGAACCATACTGCCAAACTGGTTACAGAGTGGAACCATACTGCCAAACTGGTACAGACTGGAACCATACTGCCAAACTGGTTACAGACTGGAACCATACTGCCAAACTGGTTACAGACTGGAACCATACTGCCAAACTGGTTACAGACTGGAACCATACTGCCAAACTGGTTACAGACTGGAACCATACTGCCAAACTGGTTACAGACTGGAACCATACTGCCAAACTGGTTACAGACTGGAACCATACTGCCAAACTGGTTACAGACTGGAACCATACTGCCAAACTGGTTACAGACTGGAACCATACTGCCAAACTGGTTACAGACTGGAACCATACTGCCAAACTGGTTACAGACTGGAACCATACTGCCAAACTGGTAACAGACTGGAACCATACTGCCAAACTGGTTACAGACTGGAACCATACTGCCAAACTGGTTACAGACTGGAACCATACTGCCAAACTGGTTACAGACTGGAACCATACTGCCAAACTGGTTACAGACTGGAACCATACTGCCAAACTGGTTACAGACTGGAACCATACTGCCAAACTGGTTACAGACTGGAACCATACTGCCAAACTGGTTACAGACTGGAACCATACTGCCAAACTGGTTACAGACTGGAACCATACTGCCAAACTGGTTACAGACTGGAACCATACTGCCAAACTGGTTACAGACTGGAACCATACTGCCAAACTGGTTACAGACTGGAACCATACTGCCAAACTGGTTACAGACTGGAACCATACTGCCAAACTGGTTACAGACTGGAACCATACTGCCAAACTGGTTACAGACTGGAACCATACTGCCAAACTGGTTACAGACTGGAACCATACTGCCAAACTGGTTACAGACTGGAACCATACTGCCAAACTGGTTACAGACTGGAACCATACTGCCAAACTGGTTACAGACTGGAACCATACTGCCAAACTGGTTACAGACTGGAACCATACTGCCAAACTGGTTACAGACTGGAACCATACTGCCAAACTGGTTACAGACTGGAACCATACTGCCAAACTGGTTACAGACTGGAACCATACTGCCAAACTGGTTACAGACTGGAACCATACTGCCAAACTGGTAACAGACTGGAACCATACTGCCAAACTGGTTACAGACTGGAACCATACTGCCAAACTGGTTACAGACTGGAACCATACTGCCAAACTGGTTACAGACTGGAACCATACTGCCAAACTGGTTACAGACCAGGAGAAGTCAATGTTTTGGAGTGGCCATCACAAAGTCCTGAGCTCAATCCTGTAGAAAATTTATAGACAAAACTGAAACGTCAAGTGGGAGCAAGGCAGTCTCCAAACATGGCCCAGTTCAACCAGTTCTGTCAGGAGGAATGGGACAAAATTCCTGCCAACTATTGTGAGAAGATCCAAAACGTCTGACCCAAGTCATGCAATGGTACAAATACTAATGAAGTGTATTTGAACTTTTGACTTTGAAAAAAGTAATAAATATTTCCTTTAAAAATTCTCACTCTCATTATTCTGGCATTTTGTAAATAGAAAAAAAAAGTTAATCCTAATTCATCTAAAACTGGAAAAGTTTATTCTCTACATCTCTACATCCTGAGGACTTCATCAGCTCCTTCCATCACACCTGCACAACGATCTTGGACTCCATCGCTCCTCTCAAACAGGCATCTTCAAAAAACAAACCTTCACCATGGCTCAACGAAACGACGCGAGCTCTTCGACAACGTTGCAGAAAAGCAGAGCGAAAATGGAAGCGCGACCGGCTTCATGTATCTCAAGGAATACTGAGAGACTGTCTCTGTGAGTATCATAATGCTGTGAAACAGGCCAAATCACAGTACCTCTCCAATTTAATCTCCACCAGCTCCAACCGGCCGCGGACGCTTTTCAGCACACTCCAGTCTGTCATCAACCCATCTGTCAATGTTCTGAAAACTGCCACACAGTCTACCTGCGATGACTTTCAGAGCTATTTTGTCAACAAAATAGACTCTATCAGGCAGAACATTGTCAGTTCATCCAACACCATCCAGTCTTGTGCGTCTGCAATAACCACAGCTGTTTTTGACCAATTTGACCTGGTTTCACTCCCTCACCTCACCAAGGTGGTTCAGCAGATGAAACCAACTAACTGTTCTCTGGACATCATTCCCTCTAAAATGTTCAAACAGTCCTTTGATGTAATTGGTCCTTGTGTTTTGTCATTTATTAACAGCTGTCTATCTTCAGGTTTTGTGCCATCTGCTTTCAAACATGCTGTGGTCAGGCCTCTTCTCAAAAAACCAGGCCTAGATCCTACAGCTCTCTCTAATTTCAGACCAGTTTCACATCTGTCATTTCTATCAAAGGTCCTAGAAAAGATTGTTTTTATTCAACTTCAATCTTTTCTAGAACTCAACAACCTGTTTGAAAAATTTCAGTCAGGTTTTCGAGCTCGTCACAGTACTGAATCTGCACTGCTCAAAGTACAGAATGACATTCTTCTGTCCCTGGATGCAAAAAACCCTGCTCTGCTGGTGATGTTAGACCTCTCAGCAGCTTTTGACACCGTCGACCATCAGGTACTAATCAACCGCTTGTCTCAGCAGGTTGGCCTCCAGGGAGCTGTGCTTGAGTGGTTCAAATCTTACCTGTCTGGGAGAACTTTTTCTGTCATGATAGGCGATCTGTCCTCCTCTTCATCAACCCCTCTGACCTCTGGCGTACCACAGGGATCTATTCTAGGGCCAGTCCTTTTCTCTCTTTACATGCTGCCATTAGGATCAATCATTGCACGTCATAACCTGTCTTTTCACATGTATGCAGACGATTTACAAATCTATCTGCCAGTCACTCCCAACCCCTCACCCAGTTCAAACACTCTTGTCAACTGCTTAAATGACATTAAGCACTGGCTCTCTCAAAACTTCCTCCACCTAAACACAGATAAAACTGAATGCATTTTATTTAGTGCTCCTGGTGACACCAACAACATCCTTCCCAGTCCCAGTGTTGGTTTTCCCCTCCCCCATTTCAACCCGGTGGTCAGAAATCTTGGAGTGCAGCTTGACTCCAACTTAAAGTTTGATAAACAGATCAGTTCTGTTGTCAAGACCAGCTTCTTTCAGCTCCGACTGCTCTCCAAAGTCAAGTCATTTCTCAGCCGTGGTGATCTGGAGAAGGCCATCCATGCCTTTGTGACCTCCAGACTTGACTATTGTAATGCTTTGTATGTTGGTATTAATCAATCCTCCATCTCCCGTTTACAGCTTGTACAGAACTCTGCCGCGCGCTTTTTGACCAACACACGAAAATATGAACACATCACTCCTGTCCTGTCCTCTCTACACTGGCTCCCGGTTCAGTTCAGGATACAGTTCAAGCTGCTCCTGTTTGTTTTCAAAGCTCTGAATGGACTTGCACCTCTGTACATCTCAGAACTTTTGAAAGCCCATCAGCCCGGCAGAGACTTTACGATCTGCCAGTCAACACCTGCTGGAGGTGCCTCGCTCAAGGTACAAACAATGGGGAGACCGGTCATTTTCTGTTGCCGGCCCTAAAGCCTGGAACAGTCTCCCCCTTGAGCTGCGTGCCACCTCTGATCTGACTCTGTTCAAAACCAGACTGAAGACCCACTTGTTCAAAAAAGCTTTCAGTGTGTAACTTTTATTACTTTTGGTATTTTAATATGTAGCATTTTTTTTATTTCCATTGCCTTTTTATTTCCACTTGTTCAAAAAAGCTTTCAGTGTGTACCGGTAACTTTTATTACTTGTGTTATTTTAGTGTTATTTTAGTATGTAGCATTTTTTATTTCCATTGCCTTCTTTTACTGCTGTTGTTTCCTATTCTATTTTCACTGATTTATTATTCCAGTTTATTCATCTTTTTATCCTGTCAAGCACCTTGGTCAATGCAAGGCATTGTAGGAAGGTGCTATACAAATAAAGTTTATTATTATTATTATTATTATTATTATTATTCTGATTTCACGTCACAGTGTGAAAAAAGTGTCTTTTTAAAATAGTGTATGTAAACTCATGCACTGAGATGACTGTTGTGACTTGCTGCTGTAGAAATAAACTGAATCTGATTATTATTTATGTATTATATATGTATTATACTGTATATGTATTATATATGTATAATCAAGGTTGAATGAATGAATTACTGAGCTTAGGGCTGTTTGAATACAGTTTGTCGGTTTCTCCTACGTCTCAGGTAACGCATGTGATCTGCTCTGCTCCTTATATCTGCTGACAAACTGCCAGATCTTTTTAAAGTTAACAAATGTGACAGTCACAGAGCAGATGTTTATTTGCTACAGTGTAAAATGAGAATTTATTAATAAATTATACTGTAAACCAAATAAAAGTCTGTGATGGAGAAGTCTTGAGTGCAACTGACGTGACAAACTGATGAGCTGAAGGATCAGGGCTGCAATGAACGTTGTGTTGTAAATTTTCCACAAGCTAAAGCTATAATTCCTAATACTTACTTACTTACTGAAGGGGCCCCAGAAAGCTAGAGAGAAGAAGCTTTTTTTAAAGCAAAAATAAAAATACAGTAGTAGGAATAATATTAATAAATGCCAACTAGAGCAATCTGTATCTGTCAGTTCTAAATAAACACGCTTGACAGAGAGGTTAGATTTCTTTTGTTTTGTTCTTCTGGTGAACAGTTTGTTGAAAAGTTGTTTTTATCAGTGGGAATATAATACAGTGTTTAAACATGTTAGTTAATAACATTTTTATGCTCAGCGGCTGTAATAATTAATTGAATATAGTGAATACAAGTTAAAACATTCTAAAAGTCAATGTTTCTTTACAGATTTTGTAACACTGTTTGTGAGGGGGGCTCGGCCAGAAGCTAATGCTGTTTGGGGGGCCATGGCATGGAAAAGTTTGGGAACCCCTGGATTAGACAATATTCAAAATGTGCAGCATATTTTAAACATCTGCTGTCAGATGAGACAACATGCACTGCTAGTGTGCATTTCACTGAATATATTTGGTATTATATTCTTCTATTTCGGGCCGTACAATATATGACTGTAATAGCAAGGGCGTTGTCATGTTTTTCATTTGGTAACATTTATTTTTGCACATGTAGGAGCCAGAAGTGCAGAAAACAGAAGACACGTGACATGGTTGTTTTATTGTCTTCAGCAGGTATGGGAGATTGTTGTTTTTGTTCATGTAAATGACTGAATGTTATCTTTTTATTGTTCTAAACTGCCCAGTAGATGGCATTATTGTTCTTTTATTGCACTGTTTTTAATTACAGTATATATTTAGAAAATGTTGTTTTGTTACTCTAAAAGAAAAATATGACTTTTCAGCTTTGTAAACCTCCTGAATGAAGTGTAACTGTTATATTGTGAGGCTCACTTTGCTGCTGTAGCACTGTGAAGTAGCCAGAAGTGCAGAAAACAGAAGACAAGTGACATGGTTGTTTTATTGTCTTCAGCATATAAACATTGGAGAAACAGTATTTTGACGTGCTGTCGTGTGTCCAAAAACAAGCATCGTCACACATGCACGGACAGAACATGCAAACTCCACCCAGAAAGGTCCCCGGCCAGGATTCCACCTGGTGACCTTCTTGCTGAGAGGCAACAGTTCTACCAACTGAGCCACCGTGCTGCCCTTTTAATTTTTTTACCTGTGGGAGAAACCGGAGTGGCCGGAGAAAACCCATGCATGCACGGAGAGAACATGCAAACGCCACCCAGAAAGGCCCCTGGCCAGGATTCGATCCAACGACCTTCTTGCTGAGAGGTGGCAGTTCTTCCAACTCATCCACCACATCACCCTAAGCTAATGTGTATTTTTTTTTAGGAAAAACCGGAGTGCCCGGAGAAAAAACACACATGCACGGAGAGAACATGCAAACTCCGCCCAGAAAGGCCCCATGCCAGGATTCGATCCAACGACCTTCTTGCTGAGAGGTGGCAGTTCTTCCAACTCATCCACCACATCACCCTAAGCTAATGTGTTTTTTTTTTTAGGAAAAACCGGAGTGCCCGGAGAAAAAACACACATGCACGGAGAGAACATGCAAACTCCGCCCAGAAAGGCCCCATGCCAGGATTCGATCTGACGACCTTCTTGCTGAGAGGTGGCAGTTCTTCCAACTCATCCACCACATCACCCTAAGCTAATGTGTTTTTTTTTTTAGGAAAAACCGGAGTGCCCGGAGAAAAAACACACATGCACGGAGAGAACATGCAAACTCCGCCCAGAAAGGCCCCATGCCAGGATTCGATCTGACGACCTTCTTGCTGAGAGGTGGCAGTTCTTCCAACTCATCCACCACATCACCCTAAGCTAATGTGTTTTTTTTTTTAGGAAAAACCGGAGTGCCCGGAGAAAAAACACACATGCACGGAGAGAACATGCAAACTCCGCCCAGAAAGGCCCCATGCCAGGATTCGATCTGACGACCTTCTTGCTGAGAGGTGGCAGTTCTTCCAACTCATCCACCACATCGCCCTAAGCTAATGTGTTTTTTTTTTTAGGAAAAACCGGAGTGCCCGGAGAAAAAACACACATGCACAGACAGAACAAACTGCACTCAAAAAGGTTGCGGTTCTCCATCATTCCAAGTGTTTCCTTTTCCTTTTCTTCTTTCCCCCTGGATTGTCGTCCTCATCGTCGTTGTCGTCTCTTTGTCTCTTTCTAGATGGTCCTGGCTGTGGCTCTTCCTCTTGTGTCTCTTCTGACGACTGACGTGATCTTTTGCTGCTGTTGTCAGTTTCAGCCTCATCTTCTTCTCGAGGTCTTTTTCTTGATGGTCCTGGCTGTGGCTCTTCCTCTTGTGTCTCTTCTGACAACAGACGTGATCTTTTGCAGCTGTTGTCAGTTTCAGCCTCATCTTCTTCTCGAGGTCTTTTTCTTGATGGTCCTGGCTGTGGCTCTTCATCTGTCTCTTCTGACAACAGACGTGATCTTTTGCTGCCGTTGTCAGTTTCAGCCTCATCTTCTTCTCGAGGTCTTTTTCTTGATGTGCTGGGCATGTTAGGATCGTCTGGATGATCATTTTCATTCATGTCGTTGTTAATGAAAATGTTTTCAATGCCCTCATCGTTAATGTCAATGTTGTTATTGTTGACATTGTTTTTGACGTTGTCCGCATTGTCATTTACATCATTGACCTCCACATTTTCTGGTATTTGGTCATTGATCTCATTTATGTCAGCATTGATTTCAATGGGTTCTTCGTCCTCATTTTCGTCATCTGCTTCATCATTGACCTCCACATTTTCTGGTATTTGGTCATTGATCTCATTGATGTCAGCATTGATTTCAGGTTCTTCATCTTCGTTTTCGTCATCTGCTTCATCATTAACATGCTCAGCCAGGAGGCCCAGCATTTCCAGCAAGTCGTTGACGTCCGGTCCTCCGGGTTGCGCGAACTGGAAGTTGAGCCAGTCGATTAACTCATTCTGTTCATCTCCCCTGTCCATGTGCTGGAGCACAAGCCCAAGAAAAATAGCGTGACGATTTGGTCCGATGTGAAATCCGTCTCCTTCACCGTTCATTTTGACTTTGCTGTCTGAAACACCAAATGAGCTGATCTGTTTGTTTTCTGATCTGAACTGAAACAGAATTCTTATTTAACAAAGGAACAACTCGTCTCTATGACAACACAAACAATAATAATAACAATATAAAACGACAATATTTCAATCGGTTTTGAAATGCCAACACAAATTTTGGAGGTCGCTGAGAAACACCAGCAGTTCTTTTCAGAACAACTGTAAACTACAGAATGGGAATTTCACAAAGAGACCTTTAATTTATAGACTCTGAGAGTAACCACATCAAAGACAAATGACGTCTGAATTTGCATATTGTAACAACATCAAAGCAAAATGACGTCTGAATTTGCATATTCAACATTAATGCCTGAATAGCATTTGTCTTTGTGACGTAGAACTACGCACATATGCCGACGCAGGCAGAACATTAATGCCTGAATAGCATTTGTCTTTGTGACGTAGAACTACGCACATATGCCGACGCATATGGCAAGCCCTTTTAACATTAAATCGGATTCACGGCACTTCAATTCCAGATATCTGAAATTGAATTATGACTAGTCATAATAGCTATTCAAGATATCTTGAATTACATTTTGACTAGTCAAAATTCGTATTTGAGATATCTCTAATTACATTCTGACTAGTCAAAATGACGTCAGATTTTCCATTGAGTTGAATGGAGGCTTCAATTTAAGATATCTTGAAATGAATTTTGACTAGTCGTAAATACAATTCTAGATATCTCTAAGTTAATTTTGACTAGTCATAATTTGCTTTCAAGATATCTCAAATTTAGTTTTGACTAGTCATAATTACAATTACAGATATCTTAAATTACATCATCATTTAAGATATCTTAAATGTATTTATGACTAGTCAAAATGTATTTATGACTAGTCAAAATGTAATTCAAGATATCTTAAATAGCTATTATGACTAGTCATAAATCAATTTCAGATATCTAGAACTGTACTTATGACTAGTCAAAATTCCTTTTAAGATATCTTTAAATGAATTCAAGATATCTTAAATATTTTATCATGTAGACGGCGTTTCTATTTAAGATATCTAGAATTCACATTATGACTAGTCAGAATGACGTACGAGATATCTTGAATTATAATTTTGACTAGTCACAATGACACAGTTTTACGCAGGCGGAAATAGGTCCGCTAAATCTTGTCAGGAGGACCCATGTCAGGTCTGTCCAACACAACGCCTGCTGTGTTTTTAACACGGTTTGTACCAAGCAGCTCGTGCTCGACATGAATTAAAAACACGGATGATTTATTGTTTGCAACAAGAAGACTTTTTACAACAAGAAGACTTTTTAAAACCGACGTCTTTTTCACTACAACAGGAAGTAGCAGACACACAGCTTTCAAGGTAAGAAAAAACGAAGCTAGCTTAGCGAGCTAACCGTTAGCTCCTGCTGCAACATACAAACAGTGTAAAAAAGCCCAATTTAATGTGATAAATTATTTGGAATATTTGAGACAGATATGGTATAAAAATGTATATTGTATTTTTTATGAGGTTCCATTAGTGCCAAAAATATGTTTGTGTCCATGTAATGTTCAAATGCTTTCTTCTTAACAGAAATAAAGAAATATCACTAAAAGAGAACAAAGCTGCACTTTGCAGGTTTTGTTACTTTCCATCACTCTGTGTGTGTGTAGCGTGCTGTGTATACTCTATAAATGATGTGTTAAGTGAATCAATATATACAGTCTATTACTTGTTTAAAGCTAAATATGTTATAACAAGTATTAATATATATATGTGTGCTCAAAACAGTTCTGATCTGTTTTAGATCTCACTGGGTGTTGAAAAAGAAAAAGCTGATTTCTTAGATTATTTCTGTAGGTTTGCAGCTGATAAAGGAATTGTAACAACTTCTTTTTTTTTTTTAAGCTGCCAAATGTTCCTCCTGCACTGGCCTGAACTCGAGATTTACAAAGATGACACAGACCAAGAACAAAGGTACCGGTAAATAAATAAAATAAGAGTGGAACACATTCTTTTCTGTTATATCATAAATGGTGGTATCAAAAATGCAGGCTCAACCACTATCAGTTACCGGTACTGTAGTAGTATTTGCAAGTTACGTAAAAATCTTAACTCTCACAAATCTGTCCCACAGTGTCCTACCAAATTGCTCATTTACATTTATTTATTTCTAAGTTTATTTGACATATTTTTTATGTTGTAAGGGGATCCATCCTGAACCTGCAGCGAGGTGGTGGTACAAAAGCCCAGAACTGTGGGGAAAAGATGTCTGCACTTCACGCTTTACAGAGCGAACATAACCTGAGTTAATGTTTGTATGCCTGTTTCTTTTGTCAAAACTTATTGTGATTATGTCACTCGTGTGTTTGTAGGACCACGTCCAGATCCCGACATCCTGGCATCGGGAGAAAAACTACACCGGCTCGAGTCTCAAACATTTATCGCTCCTGTCCTAGATGGTCTGTCAACTTTGGAGCTGGTACCATCCAGATGTGGGCCTGTACAAAGATGACACAGACCAAGAACAAAGGTAAATAAATAAAATAAGAGTGGAACACATCCTTTTCTGTTATATCACTCATTCAACCTTTATTTCATCAGGTTAATCTCATTGAGCCTCGAGGACTCATTTACAAGAGCGACCTGCTACAAACTAAAGAATGATGACAACAGTAACAGTAGACATTTCCTTAAACAATCAACAATAGACAAACATAAAAGAGAAATACAGATTTTTTTTTACAAAATTAAATGACAACAGTAACAGTAGACATTTCCTTAAACAATCAACAATAGACAAACATAAAAGAGAAATACAGATTTTTTTTTACAAAATTAAAAACAAAATATTTAACAAAAACATTATAAAATGGATGTAGAAAATCAGTAGCAGTAATCAGTAACAGGAACACGTCTGCATTGGTTTTTGCCAGGATTCCAACAGATTTTAAAAGCCATTTAGAGAAGTGAAGGTCGAGAGCTTCAGATCTTTTTGTAAGACATTCCAGGAAGCAGGAGCGGAGTAGGAGAAGGTCCTTTTGCCAAGTTCAGTCCTCACTGACGGAACACTGCAGGTAATCATGTCCTGAGAGCGCACGCTGTAGCTGCACTCACACAGAGACATGTAGGAGGAGATGTATGAGGGCAGCAGACCAAGAAGTGATTTAAAGATGAAAATGTACCAGTGGAAGACTGTGTGAGGTTAATGATGTCCAGTTAACCAGTGAATACAGATCATAAATAAAGTTTTTTTTTTAACTCTCACAAATCAGTCCAACAGTGTCCTACCAAATTGTTCACCTGTCCCTTTATATTTATTTAAAAGTTTATTTGACATATTTTTATGTTGTAAGGGGATCCATCCTGAACCTGCCAGCAAGATGGTGGTGGTGCGAAAGCCCAGAACTGTGGGGAAAAGATGTCTGCACTCCACGCTTTACAGAGCGTACACAGGTATAACCTCTGAGTTAATGTTTTTATGCCTGTTGCACCGTACGTTTCTTTTGTCAAAACTTATTGTGATTACCGGGTATGTCACTTGTGTGTTTGTAGGACCACGTCCAGATCCTGACATCCTGGCATCAGGAGGAAAACTACACCGGCTGGAGTCTCAAACACTTATCGCTCTTGTCGTAGATGGTCTGTCAACTTTGGAGCTGGTACCATCCAGATGTGGGCCTGTGCCACAGGGTGGACTGGTTTCTTAAAAGTGCCCAACTGAGAAGTCCTGCGTAGCATCATTCTGCACCACATGGCTCCAGACTTCCCTGCTCTTCCTTCGACGTTGCATAGTCTTCCCAACATGTGTTTTGTGCCCACACTCAGTCAGTTGCATCTTCAGTCTCTGCAAGTGTCAGATGAAATACAGGCCAGAACCAGGGAGCAGTCCAGATGTTCTGCAGGGGTACAGCTTCGACAACCAAGGCTTACTGCCAGCTGTTTCTGTGTTGCTTGCAGAGGAGGAGTATGCTGCCACAGCACTGGCAGCTCAGATGGTCAGGGGGTACACTAAACAATAACTGTTGAACGGGTATGGCGTGATGAATTGATTGATGATTGGTTGATCAGATGAAGTCTAAACTGGACATGTTTTACTTCAACACCATCAATGTGTTTATATCAATGCAGTATCATAAAATGTACAAATCACCTTTTTGTTCCTTCGTATTTTTAATATTCAGTCTCAAGCTGTGTGAATCACTGTAAATAGTTTAATTTAATACTGTAAATAGTTGTTACTCATGAAAAATACAAAAACGTGCCAATTTCTTTAAAATGAAATTGCATAATTTGGGAAAAATATCTATAATCCACTATAAGTTTATAGATATCAGTTATAAATTGTTAACTTAAAAAGTTAGTTTTTTTTCTTGTTTTTACTAGATTTGTTGTAAATTATACTTGTTTTCCTTGCAATTCAACTCAATCAAATAATAATAAATAAATAAAAAGTATGCTGCTCAAGTGTGTTTTAATTGAAGAATGTTTAAAATAATTCAAAACTTTAAAATAAAGTACATAACACTAGAACAGTTTACATACATGTGACAAGCTTGGATGTTATTTTTTATTTTATAAACTTACTGCAACGGCACCTTAGGCTTTTCACCCAAGGACATAATTTATGCACAGAAAAGGCACTTGGGTTTGTTTACAAGTAAACAGGAGACTGTTCCAACATACAATATAAATTTTATTAACACTAAGTTAAAAACTAATTCTAATGGAGGCAATACTGATTCTTAAATATTCAGCCAAGGCTGAGGCTTTCCAGTGGTCAGTCAACTAAAATATTTAATGATGGTTCAATGTAACAAGAGCAGAAATTCACCCACAAGCTGTGATGATGCACGAGACACGAGTGGAACAACCTACACAAGAGGACTGCTGCCTTCAACCTGGAACATAAATATGAAATTAAGTAAACAGAAATAAATATGTTTTCCTGATGCATGCTCAATAATCCAGGTAGAAAAATCTAAAAACGTTAAGTCAGGTCCTGTGGACTGCCCCAGCCAATCTGCTCATAGACACTGCCTAATTACAGAGACGAGCAGGCTGTAGTAAAGCATGGTAGGACAGATAAGGTTGTTTTCTTGCCCCTCAAGAACAACCAGGAACTGAACAAAAACAACAGATGAAACTCAGCCATTTTCCTCACTGTCTAATGCTAACACTTGTGACATTTTCTGACAATTTAGTCCAGAACAGCTAGCGCCACTGCAGCCACCCAAAATTGTGCAGGCATCTGTTTGAACAGCTAAGTGGCAGCCGCGGGTCCTACGCGTAATTTCTTAATAAAGATATCTAAAAACGTCATTATGACTAGTCATAATTACGTTTGAGATATCTTGAATTGTCATTACGGATGTCTGACACTTTAAATGACGAATTGGGTGACGTCATTTAAGATATCTTTAATTACATTTTGACTAGTCAAAATTCATTTTAAGATATCTTGAATTGCTATTCTGACTAGTCAGAATGTAAATACAGATATCTTAAATTAACATTCTGACTAGTCAAAATGTAATTGTGACTAGTCAAAAGTCCTTTTTAGATATCTAGAATGTAACTACGGATAGTCAGACTTCACGATTTAATGTTAAAAGGGCTTGCCATAGCGTTTGTACCTGGTGAGGGGTGCCAATCAGTATGGCCTCAGTCTTGGAGCAGTTTAATTGAAGAAAGTTCTGATTCATCCATGCCTTTATTTCCTCCAGGCAGGTAGAGAGGGCAGTGAGTGAAGATGGAGATGACAATGGGGAAGATGAGGATGCTCCAGTCCTGATGTAAAGCTGTGTATCGTCGGCATAGCAGTGAAAAGAAATGTTGAACTGATTAATAATTTGACCTAAAGGCAGCATGTAAAGGGAAAACAGCAGGGGCCCCAGAACTGACCCCTGAGGGACACCACAGGAGACACAGACTGTCTGGGATGTGGCGTTGCCAAGACTAACACATTCCAGCCTATTGGAGAGGAAAGATAATAATAATAATAATAATGTCTATTCCTGTCATCTGCGTATGTTCCCATACACAGACGAAATTTGTCTCTGCATTTAACCCAACCACCTACCAGGTGGTGCAGTGAGCAGCCCGAAAGCGCCCGGGGAGCTGGAGAAATAGGTGTGCACTCATAGACACCCCAAGCTGGGTAGTGGCCGGGGCGCGAACCCGCGACCTTCGGATCCGTAGTCAAAAGCCCTGCCACTAGACCATCTTGGACAGTGTCACAGAGACCGACCTCCACATGAAGGCGGTGGAGGAGGATACTATGGTCCACAGTGTCGAAGGCTGCAGTGAGGTCAAGGAGGACAAGGATGGAAGGAGAACCAGCGTCGGCAGCCATAAGGACATCATTGGTAACTCTCAGTAATGCAGTCTCAGTACTGTGAGCTGCTCTGAATCCAGACTGGAACTTCTCATACAGGGAGTGTTGCTGTAGGTGGTCCTGCAGCTGAGCAGCAACTGCTTTCTCCAGCACTTTAGACAGAAATGGGAGGTGTGAAATTGGGCGGTAATTAGAAAAAATGTCGGGATCCAAATTGGATTTTTTCAGAAGAGGCCTAATGATGGCAGTTTTTAGAGGTAGTGGAACATGACCAGATTGTAGAGACTGATTTATTATTTGAGTGATTAATGGGCTTATTGCAGAGTGATTGGATTTTATGAGAGACGAGGGGAAGGGATCCAGGGCGCAGGATGAAGGCTTCATTTTCTTGATGATGGCCTCCACCTCACTCTGAACAACTTCATCAAAGCTGTTTAGGGTCCCAGAATGCAGACGGGTAGATGGCACACTGAGAACAGGGAGGTTGTGGAGCTGAGATCTGATAGTGTCAACTTTGTTTTTAAATGACGAAAGGAACATGTCGCATTTTTGAGCAGAGTCCTCAGGAGTTTGTTTAATGGGATTAAGCAGACGAGTTATTGTGGAGAAGAGCTGTTTAGGGCGGCCGTGGTGTAGTGGTAATGGCAGTCGTCCCCCGATCGGAAGGTTGGAGGTTCGAATCCCGGTTCCCCACACCATGTGTCGTCTTGTCCCTGGGCAAGACACTTAACCCCGAGTTGCTCCCTGTATGACTGGATGGCGCCTTGCATGGCAGTCTGCCGCTACCAGTGTATGAATGTGTGTATGAATGGGTGGATGGTTGGTATTGGCGCTTTGGAGCTCCTCACAGGGGGCTGGAAAGTGTTATATAAATAAGCTCCATTTACCATTTAGAGTTTCCAGGGCAGGTGTTGATGATGTTAGAATAATATTTGGAGCGTGCTTCTTTAAGTGAATAGGCGTACGCTTTCTGATGTTCTTTATATGCCTGCTTATGTACAGAGAGACCAGATGATTTTACACGTCTCTCAATAGCACGGCCAGTTGCCTTCATCTTGCGCAGCTCACCAGTGTACCAGGGGGCTGAACGGGAGAAAGACACCAGTCTTGTCTTCAAGGGAGCATGCAGGTCCAGGAGCTCCTGGAGAGATTGGTTGTAGTAATCCACAGAGTCATTTGCAGATGAATGATTGACAGCGGTCAGGGTGTGAAGATCAGCAGACAGAACATCAGGGGAAATGTTTTTAAAGTCACGGAACTGGATAGGTCGTTTTGGGTTTGAAGCAGGCGAAGATGAAGGCACTTCCAGGGAGATGACCCTGTGGTCTGAGACACCCAGGTCATATACAGATAAGTTATTGATGAGTACAGTGTCTGTAATCACCAAATCCAGAGTATGCCCCCTGTTGTGCGTAGGGGCGTCAACATGTTGAGTGAGATTAAGAGAGTCCAAAAGAGACTTAAAATCTGTTGCCAGAGGTGAAGAGGAATTGTCCATGTGGATATTTAAGTCGCCAAGAAAAATGGTCTTCACAGGGGAGGTGCAGAAAAAAGTGAGGAGGTCATGCATCTCTGAGTTAAATGAAACATGCGGTTTGGGAGGCCTATAAATTAATACAACATTCATCAGAAGTGGGACTTTGAAGCTGAAGGCCAGAGATTCAAAAGAAGAAAAGTCCTGAGAAACCAGATGAGACCATTTTAAATTACTGTGATAAATTACCGTCAGACCACCACCACCGCGGCCGGTGCTGCGGGCTCTCTGCAGATAGCTGTATCCAGAGGGACAAGCTTCATTCAGAGAACTGTACACATCTGGTTGATGCCAGATTTCTGTAAGACACATGAGGTCCAAGTTCTTCTCCAGAATGTGATCATGAATTAGACATGATTTGTTGGATAGTGACTGCACATTGAAAAGTTCTATTTTAATACTAGTTGGAGTAGAAGCCTTTAAAACTGGTTTAAGCAGACTGAAGTCCACTCCACGTTTTCCTTGCCACTTCGTGCGCTATGGGCAACAAGGGACTACAGACGCAGCGATCTGATGACGTAATCGAGGTGCGACACGTCTCTCAGTCTAGAAGGAAGGAATCGAGTCAGAGCCTGCTTGCCTAGAATAAACTGATTTGTTTGAGAGCTTCTATGGATGTAACGAGGTCTACGCAGAAGTCCCAGTTGTTTTAGGGTGGAAACAGAAGGAGGAATGGAGCAGTTGTTAAGTTCAAACAATTGCGAAGCGGAGTACGTCAACATTGTCGGGCCGGTGGAAGCTAGCACGGAGCTAGCCGCTAACAGCAAGTCAAGTCAAGTCAATTTTATTTCTATAGCACAGTTAAAACAGATAAACTGTTATCAAGGTGCTTCACACACATAACATAAAAGAGGTTTAAAATTTTACAGAACCGTAACACACATCAGCAGGCCCACGGCTCCGAAAAAAATATACAAGCAGAAAGAGGTAACTTGAATGAGCATACCTTGAAGAGGAGCACAGGAGAGAATCCAGAACAGTCCAAAGGACACAGGAAGATGACAAAGGCAGCAGGTAAGCGAACAATAAATGCAGCTACGTGGTTCTCTAAGCTAAGCTAAGCTAAATTTGTGCTAGAGTTAACGGGAGGTTGACAGCCCCCACCACTAAAATTCCGTTAGACTAGTAAAGTTTTCTATCTAAGGAATCCAGCAAACAAGTCAAATCTTGGCCTCGCTATAGTCTCCCATCCTGAGCAAGCACAATGGCATCAGTGGAAAGGAAAAACTCCCTTTTAGAAGGAAGAAACCTTTAGCAAAACCAGGCTCAGGACAAGCGGTCATCTGCTTTGACCGGCAGCGTGTAACGTCTGCAGAGCCACAGCGTAGTCAGAAAAGACAGGTTGCTCTAACACTAAATCACAGAAAGGTAGAAATGCCCAACAAGGGTCGGTGAAAAAACAGCAGAAAGTAACAAAAAAGTTTGAGGAGCAAAAAGTACGAGCAGCGGCAGCCAAGGTGTGCCCGCGTCCGCTCGGAACGCTCAACCATCAATTGGCCGTGGCCTCATTCACCGAGCTTGGGTTAATTTCAGAGAAAATTGTAATACTGAAGATGAACAAATACTATATGACTTCCATACACTTGAAATAATTCCTGATATTCTTGTCATTGTTTTCAATCCTTCTGAAGATTCGGCGTCTCTTCTCTAATCAATTAACGCACACAGATAAGACAAAATAATCGCAAATTCGGTTGATTTTATGTATTTTATTATAAAAATAAGAATCTGTGATTATATATGCAGGACAAAAATTGACTGAACATCAAATGGCTTTGATGAGTAAAATAGATTAAACTTAAAGGCAGACTTAGGACTGGTTTATTTCTAAGCTGTACTATATTTAAGTTTAATGTGCGGTTATTGTGATGTAAGGTCAATTGATGTAAGGTGAACTAAGTAGGTCTGATAAGTTGTGATATAGGGCCACCAGCAAACAGATGAAATCATGAGTTGTCCTGTGAACAATTTCTGCAGATACCAGGCAGGTGGGTGCATATTAGGTAGCTCGTAAGTTGCAAAATCTCCCGAGTTATCTTGACTAGTCCTCCTCTGGACCTGGTTCGATGGATAACTGTTCTGGATGGATTACTCACAGTTCACTCTGGGAAGGTGCTGGCTCTGTATCTTTTGTCCCGTCTCATTTCTTTCTTCCTAGGATGTCTCACTAGGAAGTATTCTCTGAGTTTCAGTGCAGAAACGGGTTTCTCCTCTTGTCTCTGCTCTAAGGATGAAGTTGTCTTCCTGAAGAAGTTCAGAAGCTGCTGTTTCTCTCTCAGAAGGTTTCTCTCAGAAGTAGTGCTTTCTTAGACGAGATGGAAGTACTGTACAAGTTGAAGTACAAGTTGAAGAAGTCGAAGTAGAAGAAGAAATTGAAGTACAAGTGAAACTTAACTGTGTGTCTAAAACAGATAAGATGGATTCAAGAGGTGTGGTTTTAAGTTTTGCTTGTGTTTATAAATCTAACGTCCTGTTTTCTGTCTTAAAGTTTTCCTTTTAAAGAGAAAGTAAGACAAATGTATTTTAAAGAAAGATTACTTAAAACACACATTTTCATGAATAAACATTCAGCATGGAATAAACAGAAATGACATCTTTGAATTAATAACATGAAATCAATGTTTTAACCAAAGGTGTCACTGTCCATCTGTCCACCTCCTGTAAAAAGGAATGTCAGTTTGAACAAAGGCTTCTTCTAGTTTTATCTTCATGAGAACGAGTCGCTGGGAGTAATACTCCTTTTCAAAAAGGCAAGTTATCAACGTAGCCCGTTCAGATGTTTTAGAAACTCCGAGGTCAGTTGAACACAGGCTCATTAAAACGGTCTGTCCGTTTCATGAGAAAATGAGTTCATGTTGCATTGGATTTAACACAGTGACAGTGACAGTTTCTTTTTTTTTTTGTTGTGTGTGTCAAATTGAGAAGCTTGTGAGCTGAGACTGAATAAAATATGTCTGTTCATTCCAAAGGGAATAGGTTAATCTTGTTTTAACAGTTTCAAACACAAAACACATGAATAATATGTGTTTAAAGTGAGATGAACTCTTTTGTTTGTTTGAGCTGAGGTGAGGCATTCTGTTCTCTGAGGTGAGGTGTTCCCCTACACATCACTGCTGATTGTTTGATGAATCTAACACTGCAGAGGTGCATACTGTATAGTGGGAGCAAATAATTCATGAAAGTTTGAGTTAAAACCATTCACTGTTTGTTTTTAAAGAATCAAGCTCAGTGTGTGGACTGATGCATTCTGTAAGTGACCTTTAGCTCATGAGTGGTCATCCATCCCCTTCTTCATCTGACAACACCCGACTTTCTCTCATCCTCCTCTCTCCTTCTCTTGACACTGCAGCTTTTGGATTCAATTAATCAGCCATGAGAGGGATTTATTCAATCCCTGCCCAATGAGATTCTTTGGTATGTGGCCCCAATGGTAGCAGGTTGAGAAGCCACGGTCTATGCTGTCTTTAGGCCTATTACTCTCACCTCACAGCCCACTTATAAAGGACGCTTTGAGCTGCCCGGTTTTGGGGGGATCCGGTGGACTTTTTGTGCCATAACAGCCGAGAAGATTCAGTCACTAGAGACAGACGTGTTTACTAAACTCTGCGTAGGTGGAGCAGGGGAGATTACGTGTGCCACTTTGAATCACTAGGAGTCTGAGTATTGGCTGGAAATCCCTACAAAGGAACACATTGGTCTGCCTGTTTCACAGTAAAAACCATCTTGGACTGGCTTTAATGTTCAGCTTTGTATAACAGGGACAAGAACAAAACATCACATGAAAGAGTAGTTTAGAGATATTTACAATACCTTTCTGCAAAGTGTGTTTTTTTTTAAAGACAGAAGTTTGTTTAAATGTGATGCATAAAAGCAATTTGACCTTGAAAGGTTGAGCGCTCAGTTTTCAGAGGCACATGTAAAGGAAAGTGTTGAATAACATTAGTGAATTGCATTTTGAACTGGTGCATTATTTTCAGAAGTGCCATAAAAAGCTTTTACTGTCTTCCTCACCTGTTTTTCTTCTTAATTTCAGCCTTGCGAGGCAGATTTTAATTCAACAGAGACGGAGACAATTCATTGTTGTCAGAGCTCAGCGTAACATACGTAAAATGCGGAACTGATTCTGTAAATACATAGATATCCATACAACTATCATATGATGAGAATGATGTAAGATTTCTAATATGGTCAACATTTCTCTACCATTTATATCACCTGCAGAGGCAGGTTTTCTGCTTTTAAGTAGTTTTTTTTTCTCCCTTATTCTTATTTTGGCGTGGCATTGCCCGATCACCTCTATGGACACATTGCCCATGATGTCTTTGCTGCACCATCTTTTCCTTTCCGCTCTGCCCCACAGCTTTACATTTCTAATTCTGGCAGAATTTTATTTGTCTACAAAAAAAATCCCAAGTATCTAAGACTTTGCCTTGAGGAGTTGCAGCTAGCATAGGTAATGTCTGTTTTACAGTAGCAGAAAGCTGGTTGAGACATTTTTACTCATCGTCAGGGTCTTCAATGTACACTAATATTTATCAGACTGTTTTATGGCTTTTACAGCCATGATCCTGAAGCAACTTAAGATGATGTGGTGACATGGAGCAGGTTTGTTGATGTTCTGCAGGGATAAAAGCTAAAACAAGAAATATAACTATTATAATTAAGTTAATTGATAATTGTTGTTGTTATGTGGCCCTGTGATGGACTTGCAACCCATCCATGGTGTACCCCGCCCCTCGCACTGTGATTGCTGGACCTGGGCACCGGCGACCCCCGTGACCCAAAATGGACGAAGCGGGTAAAAGATAATGGATGGATGGATGTTGTTTTGTCTGGAGTCTCACACGTCTAGACATGAAACTGGTCATAGTTCTAAAGATGTTTGGTTTCTTTATAAGTTTATAATTCAAAATATCTAATAATGGGGACATGATTGTAACATAGTCTGTCCAAACATTGCTTAACATTTATTCTTGTTAACTATTATATACACACATAAAACACAACAATAAAAGAGAGAAAAGCTTAAGGGTGGTTGACAGAATTAGTTATAAATCAGTACTTAAGACAACGTTCTGAAGTCAGACATAAGGACTTGCAAATCTTAACTATAGTCAGAAACCATGACCAAAATATGCAACTAGCAATGAAAACACAGGGCGCTTTAAATGCAATTTATTTTTATTTATTTTTATTGACAGTACGTAAAATGTTGTGATTCTATAACTGCCAGACAAATTTTATTAGTACCAACAGGAGAGTGGTGGTGCAAAGATTAGATTAGGTGAGTCTGTGAAAGACAGGTCGCCAGTTTGAAGCCCCTTGACTCTGTGCCCTTGAGCAAGGCCCTCCACTCCCCTCCTCCACCGCCATCCAGTTAGTTTGTTGTTGTTTTTTATTTGATGTATTGCAAAAAATATTATTCTTTGCTTGAATAGAAGACAGTTACTACTACAACTACTACAACATCTCATTCAAGGATTCAAGGTTCTTTATTTGTCATTCTCACCACGTGGTACATATGGTGGAACGAAATTATGTACACAGGGTCCCAGTTACATCTAACAAAAGTATAAAATGTAAAAGAAAAACAGTAATAAGATCTAAGATATGAACTAAGAAAAATGTTAACTAAAAACACACTAAGCACTAATAGCATAAACACAATACTGTATGCCGAACAACAGCACAAACATAAGTCTGTGTGAGCAGATGAGCACGCATGAACACAGCGGTATGAAATAAAGCAGCAGCAACATGGTGTGATGTTTTTTACAGTGATGATCCTGTTACAAGATTTATCTTGTGCCACTGTATTCAGTACTCATCTGCTCACATAGACTCATGTTCGTGCTGCTGTTGTTTGGCATATTGTTTTTGTACTATTAAGTGTTTAGCGTATTCTTAGTTCATATCTTAGCTCTTACTACTGGTACTGTTTTTCTATTACAATTTACACTTTTGTTGGATGTAACCAAGACCCTGTGTACACAATTTCATTCCACCTCATTTACCACATGCGATGCAAATGACAATGAAGAAACTTGACCTTGAACTATTCCCTTTTTAGTTTTCATAAACCAACCAAGAAATGTCAGTTAGACTTTATATATGTCTTTATGATAATCATTACCCAGATAAACAAGAATCAGTCTTGCGTGCAGAAATCCAGATTTTCTATCAAGGTTAAGTCATGTCCTCTGGATGGGTTTTTCATTGTTGAGGACCTGATTTAGCCTTGTTAGATTTATCTACCTGGATTATTGAGCATGTATCAGGACATCCAATTTTTTTTTTTAAAGAAGCAGTTCAGATTTTACTGTTTACATGCACAGATGGACAGCTTCCCCTGTGAGAGGGAGACAACTGTGAGCTGCCAGTCCTCTAAAGGAGAAGCATCTACCGGTAAATGAAATTCTTTCAGACAGAAAATTACTTGCTCAACAGTTACATGATATTAACAAGTTGCTTTATGTTGGAACATTTATCAGCCTTCTGCAGAGCTACGCACTCCACTGGCGGCTTTCTTGATAAAATTGTACAAGAAGATGTGAGTTATACCAAATATGGCACATGGAAACACAACAATCTATCTTAAAGCTGCTGTATGTAGTTTCTGGAAAACGCTGGGACTTAGAACATTTTTGAACAGAGACACCTTTCTGGTCCCTCCCCCTTGCTCTCTGGCTGACCTGCAACTCCGCCTCTTTAGCTCCTCCTCCTCCCAGCGCTGCAGGCTGGGACAGGCGGGGGCAGAGCCATATATATAGAGAGTTCCGACACGCTTTGATCTCGCCGACAGGCGGTCAATCGTTCCAAACAACGGCTATGGAAACCTTGTGGAGCTGTGCCCTCTGGCGGCGACAGAGCGCTACTGCAGGCAGCTTCAGACTGTAACCAGAGCCATGGAACAAATCGCCCCCTCCATGACCCACGTGACTTCCGCATTCCATTCTTACAATGGAACTCTATGGAAGTGTCGCAACTCTCACTTTATATGGCTCTGGGCGGGGGATGAGCTGCGTGAAGCTGACACTCCACCCACATGAACAAAACTCTGTTTTTATTGGCTGGTTCAAAAAACTCTGTTTTTATTGGCTGGTTAACAGCGGGTCACTGTGGGTTTTTATAAATGCTTTTATTACCACCTGGAGAAGCCAGAGGACTATAGTTTTTTTCAGAGATTACCTGTCTAACATCAGTCTGTCAGGAGATAGTGACAGAGAGAAGAAATATGTTAAAAATATATTTTTAGAAAAGTTACATACAGTAGCTTTAATAAGGAAGTCAAAAAACGTTCAATAAAGAAACAACTGGACTTTATTTGTAACAGAAGACGTTTCGCTCTTCATCCGAGGAGCGTTCTCAATTCAAAGAGCAGAGAGTGTTGTTCAGGTTTAAAAGGCTGAGATAAGATTAGGGGTGGACGATTAATCGCATTTGCGATTATGTCGCGATATGTTAAAACGCGATTCTCTAATCGCACGGGCTGCGATTTGACTGGTCACGAGATTTGGTAGTGAACCGCTCTGGCCGCGCGCAGCTCTGAGCGGAGCAAAACAGAGAGAGAGAAGGGAGGAGGAGACTGTGCGCTCCAACACAGTTGCTCCAGGCTCGACAGAAGTCATAAAAGTTATAAATTCAGGTAAGTTAGCTCATTTAAACGTGTATCTGATCTTAGAGGCTGAAACACCGAGACCGCGGGAGATAAACAGAGCGCGAGCTGGTCATGTGACCGGGTCTGTTTTGACTGTGCCCTGTTAGCAGCTAGCTCAGCAAGCTAACGTTCTTCGTGAAAAAGCGCATTAATTATCTGATTTTAAAAAAACAGTTGCGTCGTTAGTGATATGAATTAATACAGAACCAGTAAAAATAATCGCATTTTAAATCGTAATCGCAATTTGTAGAAAAAAAATTGCGATTAGATTATTTTCCAAAATCGTTCAGCCCTAGATAAGATACACACATACCTATGTAGATTGACAAATCACACCTCACACCTTAACAGTAGGGGTTTCTTAAGGTCTTTGTTAGTCTAATTCACAGATGAGGCTCCTCTGTTCCCATCAAGTGTGAAAATCGTCTGGGAATCAGTCCTAAAGCTGCATTATACGTTTTTGAATGTTGGAATCTGATACCTCCTCCTCTGTTAAGAGAAGGTTTTTCTCTGCTTAATATAAACCGCTTCCTTCACACCCCTCTCAAACCATCTGTGTTCTCGGTCCAAAATGTGCACATTCTGGTCCTCAAATGAGTGTCCCTTGTCCGTGAGGTGGAGGTGAACAGCTGAGTTTTGTCCAGAGGAGGTGGCTCTCCTGTGATGGGCTATTCGTCTGTGAATAGGCTGTTTAGTTTCCCCAATGTAGAGATCTGAACAGTCCTCTCTGCACTGGACCGCATACACTACACCACTCTGTTTGTGTATGTGTGCTTTCTCAAAAAAAAAAAAAAAAAAAGTTCCCAGTTCAAATCGTGTTTATTTATCCAATGCAGATTAACACAAGGTCAACAGAACAATTAAATGCTCAGGATGAGAAGAACCAATTTGACACACTAAAACAACAAAGAAAAAACAAAAAATATATAAATAAATAAATTATATATAAATCATAGTAATACAAGTTCATAATATAAATAGAATCAAGTTCTTTTTTTTTTGAAGACAGGTTCTCTTAAATATTCCTAATTTTAAAGGTCCTAATGCACCTTAGCATATATAGCATTTCACCATATAAATGTACCTTAAATGTTTCAATGTTAATAGGAGCTGGTTACTTGCAAGAGACTTTGTTTTCATTCTGCAGATCAATACAGTGTTAAGAAATAGTAAAACACCACCAGTGACATTTAGTATATACAATTATTAATGTTTGATATTTTTTTATAAGCAAATTGAAATAAATGTAGCCATCAGAGTCCAATACTATAACCTGGAGGCTAGCGCTGACATCCTAACTCCACAAACAAAGAAAAAAACAAACTCATCAGTTCCCACTTGCAGTCAGCTGAAGGCTTTTTTTTTTTTTTACAAACAGAGCCATCTAAAAGTTGAGAGGCATATCAGTCAGGAATGGTAATATAATAATATACCGGTAAGCATTGTTTAAAGACTAGCATTAGCATGCTAGCTCCAGAAACAAACTCCCCAGTTGCCACTTTTAGAATAAGTCAGCTGAAGGCTTTTTCATAAACAGAGACTTCTAAAAGTTGAGAGGCATGTCAGTCAGAAATGGCAAATAGGCATTAGATAAAGGGCTTTCAATTGTTTAAAACCTACCTGGCTTGAGTCTCTGCACGTCTCATTTCCCAGACAAAAAAAAAAAGACTGGAAGCACATGATCGGGGCGCCCGTGGCGTAGTGGTAATGGCAGTCGTCCCCCGATCGGAAGGTTGGCGGTTCGAATCCCGGTTCCCCACACCATGTGTCGTTGTGTCCTTGGGCAAGACACTTAACCCCAAGTTGCTCCCGGTAGGACTGGAAAGCACCTTGCATGGTAGTCTGCCGCTACCGGTGTATGGATGTGTGTAGCATTCAATGTGTGTAGCACTTTGAGATTTTCACTAATGAAAAGTGCGTTATAAATTGAATTCATCATCATCATCGGTAGGTATAGCTTACGTTGGACGTGTCCAGGGCACAGAAATCTGCGCCCAGCATCTTCCCATTGTTTTGTAACGTTGTGGAATAACTGCGCATGCGCCATTCATAACGAGAGTCTATGGATAAGATTTGTGCACCCCCAGGACCAGAAATACGTCACCAATCAGAAAACGTTATTCGAAACAAACAATTTAACTCATCATTACTCGTAAAATATGTGTCCTACACAACTAAAAACATATACAGTATGCATATATTTAGAAATATTTTTGTTTTATTATTTCATTTTTATTAAAAAAATGTTTTAAGTCTTCAATGTAAAATGTTGAATAGCTCTAGAAGTTCCAGTGGGGCGGCGCATTAGCGCCCCCTATTGGCCGGCCACCCATGCTACATAGGTGTGTGTGTATCTTATCTCAGCCTTTAAAACCTGAACCCCACTCTTGGCTCTTTGAATTGAGAAAGCGCCTCGGATGAAGAGCGAAACGTCTTCTGTTACAAATAACGTCCAGTTGTTTCTGTATTGAACGTTTTTTGATTTTATCATGTCCTGGATGACTGAGAATCTTCACCAACATAATAAGGAAGGTGCTGCTGTGCATGTAGCTTTTTAAAGAAGCTGTAGCACTTTAGTGTGTGGATGGAAGGTAAAACCTTGAGTGTGTGCATTTGTATTGTCATAACCTGAAAGGAAGGTAGTGTTTCTGGCTACAATCCACTGGACAGCATCTTTTTAAACTTTACAGACTTGAATGCAGCTGTCAGGAGACCTTTTTAGATATCCCTGCTGCTGTCGGTCAAAGTGGCCCACTGGGTGGGTGTCTGGCTCTTTTCAGAAAGTTCTTCGACCCTTTCAAGCTTCCCAAAGTTTGTTACATGTAAGTGTTGTGACAAAGTAGATTTATTCCTTTCTGTTTGTTTCACAAAAACATTTTGTTTTAATCTAAAAAAGCTAAGTCTGGTCATCTGGACATTCAAAAAACAAAACAAAACAAAGCAAAAAAATTGTAGAAACGTTTTGTCTTTCGTTTCGGCAGCTCAGAACACCACACACAGAACACCATGGACTTTGTGGATAAGGTGAGGGATGTCATCATGGAGACTGATGAAACAATGGTCTCTTTTGATGTCACATCACTCTTTACGTGCATTCCTGTTGATGAGGCAGTAGAGGTGGTCTGTTTAAGGTTAAAATCAGACACCACTCTGAACAGCAGGACCACGCTTTCCACAGAGCAACTGTGTCAACTCTTGAAACTGTGCCTGCAGTCAACCTACTTCACATATGGGGAGCAATATTATAGGCAGAAACATGGGTGTGCTATGGGGTCTCCAGTTTCTCCTATTGTTGCCAACCTGTACATGGAGGAGGTAGAAAAGAGAGCCTTGACGTCCTTTTCAGGGAGACCACCAAGTCATTGGTTCAGGTATGTTGACGACACCTGGGTTAAAATTAAATCTCAGGAAGTCCAACATTTCACTGATCACATCAACTCTGTGGATAAATATATCAAGTTCACAGGAGAAGATGTAAAAAAAATGGTAGGTTGGCTTTCATGGACTGTGAGGTCTCTGTTTCTGGTAGAGGAAATTTGCAAACTGAGGTGTACTGCAAACCCACTCACACAGACCAGTATTTGCAGTTTGACTCCCATCACTCGCTGGAGCACAAGGTAGGAGTCATCAGGACTCTGTACCACAGAGCAGACAGCGTCCCCACTAACTCAGGAGCCAGACAGAAGGAGAAATCATACACAAAACAGGCTCTAGAGAAATGTGGATATCCTAACTGGGCCTTCCTGAAAGCAGAGAAGAAACCCAAACAGGACTCCAGCCAGCCATCAGGTGAAAAGAAGGAACCCAGACCCAGACCAGTGGTCATTCCATATGTTGCGGGAGTTTCAGAGACATTGAGACGTTTATTTTCTAAACACAACGTCCCAGTGGCTTTTAAACCCCAAAATACATTACGGCAAAGACTGGTTCATCCCAAAGATCCAGTCCCCCGGCACAAACAGAGTAATATTGTGTATGCTGTTCAGTGTCAGGAGGGCTGTGATCAGTCTTATATCGGGGAAACTAAACAGCCACTGGCCAAAAGGATGGCCCAGCACAGAAGATCAACATCATCAGGTCAGGACTCTGCAGTCTACACTCATCTCCAGGCCAGCGGTCACTCTTTCAGGGATGAAGATGTTCACATCCTTGATAGAGAGGAACGATGGTTTGAGAGAGGAGTAAAGGAGGCCATCTTTGTGAAAAGAAACCGTCCATCATTAAACAGGGGTGGAGGCCTCCGGGTTCAACTGTCCCCCTTTTACAATGCTGTTATTGCTAGTATCACTCAGCCCTCTGTGAATAGCAAACAACCATCAGGGTGCTAACGATCCATCGTTAGGCTGATGGTGCTCATGTGAGCAGCTGGTTTCAGGCTGTCATCAGCCAACTGGTTGATCCACTGTGAGAGGGTGCTATTTATAAGACTGAGCTGAATACAGCAGCTCAGACTGAGGAAGTCTTTCGGACGAAAGACGAAACGTTTCTACAATTTTTTTGTTTTGTTTTGTTTTTTGAATGTCCAGAGGACCAGACTTAGCTTTTTTAGATTTTTCTACCTGGATTATTGAGCATGCATCAGGGTATTTTGTTTTAACATTTGCATAGCTAAAATTTTGAGAACAATGTCTTTCTATTAAATGGTAAATGGAGCTTACTTATATAGCGCTTTCCAGCCCCCTTTGAGGGGCCCCAAAGCGCTTCACAGTACCAATCATCCACCCATTCATACACACATTCATACACCGGTAGCGGTAGACTGCCATGCAAGGCGCCAACCAGTCCCACCGGGAGCAACTCGGGGTTAAGTGTCTTGCCCAAGGACACAATGAGGTATGCCGTGACCGGGGATAGAACTCGTGACCTTCCGGTCCTGAGCCGGTTGCCCTGCCTCTACACCATCTCGGCCCCTAAATTAAATCAACTTTAAGCAAATTGGGTACATAATTTTTTATCAATGATCCGTGAAATACTTTTCCCTTATTCAAGTTAATTTGGGCCGACTGAATTCACGGTTTAATTTGCGAGGAATTATCTGTGCATACACTTGGCCTCACACTTTTGTCGGTGCATGAAGTAGATCTGGGAGACTGGATTGTGCCAAGGCACGGGTTTGTGTACAAGAAAAAAATAATTGGTAAAAATAACTACCATAATTTTTTCCTACTCTCTGAAGGGCAAGAATCTTGATGAATTTGGTCATCTCTGGCATGAAAATTGCTATCCAAAGTAGGAATGCACAATATTATTGGCATGGTATCAGCTGATATTAGCGTTAAAATTAAATACCAGACATCAGCCATTCCATCAAAATAACTCACCAATATATAATATCCAAGTATATCCAAATAAATATAATCCAAGTTGGTGTTGCATCATTTTCAGCCTCCTTTGGCATCTGCATTTGGTATCAGGGCAAACTGACAAAGACCATGTAGAATAATGTAGTATTTTAATTCCATTGCAGAGAAAGCTATGTAGTCTCTGTAAGTAGATATACGGGAAAAATATTGGTACTGGTATCAGTTATCAACCAAATACGTTTTAACATATTGGCATATCCGATATCGGACAAAAATCCAATATTGTGCGTCTCTGATCCAAAGTTGGGTGAATGACTGCTGAGACATTTTTGGAGCACATGAAGTCAAAAGTCAAAGTCAAAGTCAACTTTATTGTCAGATCTGCAATATGTACAGTGCAGGACATACACAGGACCGAAATTGCGTTTCTCTCAGTCCCTCGGTGCAACAGTAAACATCTAAACATTGAAACACTGAAACATATAATAATAGACATAAGCATAAAAATAGTAAAACTAACACTGTCCTGAGTTGTTTTTTTTTTTTTTTTTTTTTTTGCATAGTGGTATAAAAAAAGAGTATAAAAAGTATAACTAAAATAAACTAAAGGTTTCTAGCATTGACATTTGCAAAGTGGCAAAGCAGCGTATGAGTCAATGTACACAGTATATGTATGAGGTAGTAGTTGATGTTGTTGTAGAGGCAAAAAGTGGCATATGCAGTAAGGCACATTGGGCATCCCTAAATAAGACCGTTCAGAGCACACTGTATATGTACCAGCAGTGGTGTAGATATTAGAGTAGTGTAAATAAATGTAAACAGTAGTAATTACATGTAAGCAGTAGTAATAAAAGTAAACAGTATTAATAAATGTAAACAGAGAATGTAAACAGTATTATGATTATAGGCAGTGATGTAATACAGACATTAGTGCAAGTATGAGAAGTAGTGCAAACTGTATGAGCACATGACCGAGAGTTTAGTGAAAACCCGTTTGGTGACACAGAGTCTAGTGTTAAAAACTTTGTGTTGAGTGATAGTATGTGAGAAAGTTTTAGTGTTAAGGCAGTTCAAATGGGAGGGGAGGCAGAGCAGGCAGAGTGTTTAGCATTCTGACTGCCTGATGAACAGAGCTGTCTCTCAGTCTGCTGGTTCGAGCCTGGAGACTCCTCAGTCTCCTTCCTGATGGCAGCAGTCTGAAGCAGCTGTGTAGTGGGTGTGTGGGATCACCTGCCATGCGGTGGGCTTTCCGAGTGAGGCGTTTGCTGTGTAAGTCCTGCAGTGAGGGCAAGGAGGTGCCCACGATCTTCTCAGCTGCTCTCACAATGCGCTGGAGGCTCTTGCGGCAGGATGCAGTACATGCACCAAACCACACAGTGATGCAGCTGGTCAGGACACTTTCAATCTTGAAGTACCAATCTTCAATTTTGCTGTGCATTAGCTTCTCGCCAAAGAAGTAAGAACTTTTGCCAGAGCTGTCCAAACTTTTCAATGATGAAAAATGCTGATGGAGAGCTAGTCGCTACAGAGAAGGACACACTGGAAAGATGAGGAGCCAACCACAAGCCTGAATGGGCACCATATTCTATATAGGAGGCACTGGTGCATTTTTGCACCGTAACGTCCTCAAAGGAGAGGGTGCTACTCCAAAAGCATAAGCTTGGGAGAAGAGAGTGGGAGAGACAAACACACACACACACAAAGAATGGCTGAACAAACCCAGGAGTTTGTTAAAAATATCATGATCTGCTCTATGCCACGCCCACTTCTCTGCCACAATCATGTTCATGCCCTGCTGCACTTGATGCCTGATCTATATAAGAGTTCCATTCACACCAAGTCTAAGCCAGATATTCTGATCGTCTCATGACTGAAGCATCCAGCGATCTCATTCTTGTTCTTGTCCCTGACACCTTTTCATGACCACCCTTGTCTTCTTGCCCATGACGGATTACTTCAGCATCAGATATATGGACCTCAACCCTTGCTCTGCCTCTTGACTACCGATCCGCGTTAAGTCCATGTTAAGTATTGCCTTTTCTGACTTTTTTGTGAATGACCCATGCTCCTGTTTTTTTTTTTACCATGACCTCAGAACCAAGCTCCTGACTCTGAAGAGAAGGGTTTTGGTCTGACCGTCCAGGCTCACTATAATTATTATTATACACCAGGGATGCCATCGCAGCACCTGCAACTCCTTCTTTCCCTGTGATCAAGCTCTCCAGGTTACTGTTGACTTTCCCCCTCAGGACTTTGTCTCCTGATAGATCTTGATAAATCTTTTTATTTCACTCCTGTGTGTGGTTGAGTTTCTGGGTCCCACACATTGCAAAATGTATCTTAAATCTGCTCAAAATGAACTCTCACAAGATAGGAGAGTGAACATCTGTGCTTAGAGAGTGAAGTAAGAGTGCATATGCTCGCATATCCATCTGTTGGATATATTTAGCTGTTTGTTAATATGTAATATAATGCATTGCTTTCCATTCACCAATATGTGATAATATAACTACTGTGTTATTATACACCAGGGATGCCATAACCAATTGGCTTTGGTTTATAAATGCCAATGTACCAACTTGTGCAGCTGTGCTTTGAAACCTTATGTACAGATGTATGTGTAGGCTAACAAGCTCTGTAAATAGCATCATTTATACTCTGACCAACCCCAGACAAAGCTCTGTTAGGTTAACTTCTAGTCTGTGGAATCACTGGTGCCTTAATTTATTTGGCAATGGATGAACATTCTGTTTTTACTGTGTCTTGTTGATGTTATCTTTTTTTTTTTTGTTTGTTTGTTGTTGTTTTGTTTTGTTTGTTACCTCTTGAACCGTTGAATCTCTCACTCTTCATCATCATGGCAGGGCTTTAATCTGGTCCAGGGCTTGTTGACAACATCAGTTAGTTTTTTCATAAAGAGCTGAACTTTTTGAAGTGTTGACGTGATGAATGTCTCATAGCGACTCTCAGCAACTTTAAAGCCTGCGCATATAACAACGTTCAGAGATTTAAAAACTCATACAGCTTGTGTTATTGCTCTGGACCGCTCTGATTACCTGATGAAGTAGTTTTAATGCAGCTGTTGTTAGCGCTGTTTCAGCAACAGCTGATGTTTTTTCGTTCACGTTCGGATGACATAGTTTCCAGCGCGTTCACGTTAGACGTGTTGCTGCTGCAGAGAGCTGCGTCACGCAGCTGCTGCAGAGTCTTCATGAAACAAAGTCCACACAAGCTGCGTGTGCGCTCGTCTTTTAACAAGAAAGCTATAACGTTCACAAACAGGAGACCGCACGAGATGCTAATGGCTAAATGCTGCGCGTGCTGCGCGATAATTGCTCCGTGCTGAAACGCGCCCAGGAAATTTTGTTCCGCGGTGCATATATTCCCCTGTTAAGAACGTTTAATGAGTGAAAAAATAACCAAAACGGTACGCAAGTGGACCGAACCGAACGTGGTGTACCGAAACGGTTTGGTATACCCATTACAACCGTTACATGCCTAATTGCTACGGCAATGGCTAATGGGCATCCAAATAAATAAATAAAAATAAAGCATGCAAAATTAACCAACACATTTGTCAGTAGGGAACCCTCGACCTACGAACGAGTTCCGGACCTAAGGACCGTTCGTATGTCGAAAAAAATGTAAGTCGAATCATATAGTAAAAAAAAAATTTAATTACTTTTTTTTTTTTTAAATAAATAAATACATGTATAGTGCTGTACAGTCACCAAGCACTTAGCCTATCCTAACACAGTTTTTAAAGATGAAGGAGTCAGTTGAATTGTCTCCCTTTCACATAAAGTGAAAGTGAAAGTACCGGTAGCTCCTTTTATGTGAATGGAGCCTGCTGGGGAGACAATTCCACTCACTCCTTAACTGTGTTAGGATAGGCTAAGTGCTTGGTCACTGTACAGTACAGTACTGTACATGTATCTATTTATTAAAATATATATTTATTTATTTTAAAAAAATGTAATGTATAAATAGATAAATGTACAGGACTGTACAGTCACCAAGCACTTAGCCTATCCTAACACAGTTAAGGAGTCAGTTGAATTGTCTCCCTCCTCCCCAGCAGGCTCCATTCACATAAAGGGAGCTACTTTCACCTTATGTGAAAGGGAGACAATTCAACTCACTCCTTCATCTTTAAAAACTGTGTTAGGATAGGCTAAGTGCTTGGTGACTGTACAGTACTGTACATGTATTCATTTGTAAAAAAAAAAATACAGTGCGTTCGTAAGTCCGAGTTGCCGTAGGTCGGGGGTCGTGGGTCGTGGGTTCCCTGTACTGTATATGCATTTAGCATCTATTACGTGAAGTTATCCCCTTTGCGTTACAACTGCAAATGATTGTAGAATGATGTGCTTGTGCTTAAAGCCCTCTGATCCCAGCGGTTGCAGTCTGAAGCAGCACAGCGCAGATCAGCGGCTCAGCTGGTGATCATTTCAGGCACTGAGCTGGCATTCGTTGTAAGATCAGCTCAGCAGAGAAGAGCCTGAGCTTGTGATTTGTCGGCTGCTTTTTGACAGCTGCTCAGAAACTTGTTTGCACATTAACACAGAATAATTCATATCTATGTATGTATATACACACACACACACACACACACACACACACACACACACACACACACACACACACACACACACACAC
>JBBPBX010002321.1:4143-26139 GCA_038048925.1 Garcialebias charrua | reverse complement strand
TATATATATAGTACATTATATATATTCCGCAGTTAAAATAATGTTTTGCATATGATGCTTATTATTCAATACCAGAATATCAAGCACTGTTATTATTTATGTTCCTAATCAAATATGTTGTAAAACAGTGAATAGTCTTACATTTCACAATGTGAAATAAATTTAACTATATTAATTTAATCTGATTTTCTGTTACTATTGATCATTTGAGAAAGTTAATCATTGTGTTGACTGGTTTGATCTTTCTTGATAATATCTGGAAAATAAATCTTTTAAAATCACAAGTTTCACATCATACAATTAGGTAAAATATGTAAAGAACACTGCAATTCTCTCTCTCTCTCTCTCTCTCTCTCTATCTATCTATCTATTATCTATCTATATAGATAGATAGATAGATAGATAGATAGATAGATAGATAGATAGATAGATAGATAGATAGATAGATAGATAGATAGATAGATAGATAGATAGATAGATAGATAGATAGATAATTTTTGTTTAAGCTGGATTTTCCTGCCATCTGAGGCTTGTGTCTAAATAAACACATCTCTCAGGTATTTAAAGACATGCCAGCTGCTAATGTAAGTCTGCAAGACTAGTTGTCACAATCAGACAACTAAGAGCACTATGTGGAGCAAGTTCAACTCTGGGACTGATGGAGTTCAAAATGAGAAGAGAATACTTCAGGTGAAGTTTTACACAGAAGGCAGTTTTTTAGACTATTGCCCAAGATCATTAGATTATTAGATTTGAACAGCCATCCATCCATCCATCCATCTATCCATCCATCATCCATACATCCTGATGTCGGGTTGTGGGTGCAGCAGCGTTTCCCGAGATGCAGACGTCAACATCAACCCGATGAAGCTGTTCTCATAAGGAGTTTCCTGATCAACAAACATTTAATTATTAATACTTTGTTTTTACGTTTAAAGAAACAAGCTTTTCATGTGTAAGGGACCGTTTAAACCAAATTATCCATTTGCATTTGACTTTGAATTATCCCTAACAAAATATTACGTTTAAATTTAATGAAATATTAAATTTTAATATTACAGGGCCAATTAAAACCTAATTAATTCCTAATCTGTAGCTTACTGTAAAAATAGTTTCACTGATTACAGAAGAGTGTGATGTGTTAAGCAATTTTAACAGGAACCTTGTGCATACAAGTGAGGATATTTTTAAACATCTTTATTATAAAGAAACATAAAATGGAAAACACGTGAGTTTAAAACAAGCTGAAAAGGCAAGAAAGTAAGATTATGACTGGTTTAAAAGTTAATTCTCAGGGAACTCCATTATAGCAAGTAAATAGCTCAAGGGACATTACCGCCACCAGGTGGTGAGACGAAGTCCTGCAGGGTGTTCTTCTTCTAACGTGTAGTGGTGTATAGTAAATAGCTTAAGGGAACACTACCGCCACCACGTGGTAAGACGAGTAGGATTCTAGACACCGCCCACAGAAGGGGTCCAGAAGTTTAATGGAAACACAACTAATGTGAGCCGATCCAAATTGAACCAAACTGATCCGATCTGCACCGAGCGAGTGGAAAAGGGGCATTAATAACTGAACGCAGTGACGTGCAGTCAGTAGAGGCACCTGTCATCATGACAAATAAAATACTAACAATGATAAGAGAAAACACATTTAACCACTTGACTGTTCTATAAAACTGTTTTCTGAATTATTTCAACACTTCAATGGTCAAAATCTTGGAATTTACTAATTTCCTGTTCAAACATGGAAGAAATGCACTGGGTGAGAAAGATGGTGCTCTGGTTCGCCTCTGGTGGTGCTGTGTCATGTACTGTACAATATATGAAGTAGGTGGTTGGTGCATGCCCATTTCTGTCTTTCTTTATATCGCCTGTATACATGTAGGATTACACATGTGCTGCACATGCTGATGTTCTACAGTCTGTCTAAAATGTTGAATGAATGAATGTGACTTATTTCTTCTTTCTAACTGGTGAAATGCACGCTGAAAATTCAGAGGGGTGATGGTGCATTCAGACCGAACAGCGTTTCAACGTCCAAAAAGCTCGTCACGCACGCAAGTGGACGCACTTGGTGTCCAGACTACTTGGACCAGAACGCGAAACTGCTGCGGGGTGTGTGGGAGGAGCTTACCGGTATACCAAGTCCACTGCACTCCGCCAGGCGAGGAGCTTTTTATTTATGTCTCTGTGGAGCAGACTTGACTGGTCGTCCTTGTCGCGAACACACAGCTACAATGAGTTTCTCTTCCATAGTCCATGACTCCGCGGGTTTTTTCTGTGTCCCACAAACAATACGTCACATGCGCAATCGTTTCCGCGTCACTGGTTTCCGCGTCACATAGGGACTCTCCCCCTGACCCCCTCTCTTCTCCCCCGACTCTCCCTGATTGGTTGACACACCAACCAATCAGGTAGAGTTGAGCGGCGTTTGAAAGTTTGAACGGCGAAATCTTCAGCATGGTGAATGCGTGGTTTGGAGGCTGAAGCCGGTTCACGTGCACGGAAAACGCTTTCCAGCACGCTCAACACGCACGCGACGTGACGCCCGACGCCAAGACGCGGCTGGAAGCGCGTCCCCCATTGACTTTGCATGTAAACTGGACGCTCCTGCCGTTGAAACGCTGTTAGGTCTGAATGCACCATGAGGCAGAAAGTACGGTGCCTCACCGACATGGGGCAGTGCTGCCCCATGGGGACAATGAAGTAGGTGCAGTCACTGTCGTTCTTCTGTTACGCAGAGGGGTGGGGTGTAGCAAATTGGTACATTTGTTTAAATTTATTTAAACAAAATAGATCATATTTCAAAACTAAAGGATTTTTCCAAACTAGATTTTCAGTCGAAACAGAAGGTATTAGAGAGAGGAAGAAAAAAAGCTTAACTAAAATATAAGCTTCTGTTCTGGGTTCATATATGTGAGCATCTGATTCCAGACGAGTCAACCTCACCTGTCACAAACCTCACTGCACGTCACTGACTGAACCGCCCCATCACAGTGCATGTTTTAGACTGTAAAGTGGTTGACCATTGTGTCTGCTTGTTCTTTTGAAGTGACTTCTTTAAATGTCTACGTTGTTTATAGTTTGTTCCGGCCTGTCTTGAACACATCGCCTTGAGCTCTGGAGACAGGCTACAGCACACATGTCAAACTCGAGGCCTGCAGGCCAAATCTGGCCCTTGTTAACATCTTTTCTGGCCTCCAAGAATTTTTAAATGTAAAATGTTTTATTGCTTCACATTTTGCTAAAAAAAAAAAAAAAGAAAGAAGATAAATAGCTCATTTATTGGAGACTTCTCATGACAGCTGGCTAACTTGGAAGCCAGAAAAAAGGTTTAAATTATCAGTCATATTTGATTCTGATGTGGACAAAGCTGCAAAGACTGTCATATAAGAGCGTTCAAAATTTTCTTGATGACCCTGCAACCAAGAATCGACTAAATTTGGCCCATGTTTTTAACGTTGGCTCTCTTTTGTAACTGACTTTGACACCCCTGGGCTACAGGATTCAAAGGTCATTGCTATTCCCCGTGTTTGTCCGTCTGTGGAGCGGAGCACAACCTGTCTAAAGTCTGTCTGTTTATGCACTGCATGTATCTTCTGTGAACCCACACCTGCTTGATTATAAAGTCAGAACAAAACGTACCGTTAATCCAGCACGCACACAGCTGCACAACGTCTCCGTCGCTCCTTTTTCTTCCAAAGTCAACTCCGGACGGAGATGTTGTAATGAGCGACCCACTGAGTCAGTGCGCTCACTGCCGATGGTTTCGACCCCCACACTGCTGCAGGCATGGGTACTTTCTGAGATTCCCATGGGTGTCGGAAGATGTTTGCTGTTCTTCCTGTCTGTCACACCTGCAGCATTTACCCCAGAGCAGAGAAAGGTCAAGGATGCTGGAGAAATACTTTGTTTTTGGCCTTCCTAAATTTTCGCCCAGCTAGACTCAGAGACAGACTGTGGAGCTTCGCAGGAAGCATGGCAGCTGTTTGTTTTATGGGCTTGTTGCTGTTTTGTCTGATTTTTTTGTTGTTGCTGAACAAGATGTCTCTGCTTTGGTGGTCTCAAAAGCATCATGAGGAAGACGTGCTCTGTGGTTTCTGCTGAAAGTTTGTGTTTGTTAGTAATTTTTGGGGACAAAATACGTCAAACTAAAAGAAGAAACTGCAATATTATATGAGAGCCTCATTATTAATAGTGTTTTATGGAGTGATGTTTTACTGTGAGGAGCTGAGCATTCAGAATTAAACTCTTTAAAGTCAGTTTTTAAATTCAGTACAGGATGGCTGAACTTAAGACATCATAATAAAATACCAAGACTTTCCTTTCATAACAATCATGAGGACAGACTGAGGAGTTCATTTTCTTTACTCACATCTGCAGATCAGCTTCATGTTGACTTCTACCAAGAACTGTTTATACAGTTGTAGTGTAATTATACACAAATACAGCTAAAATATTTAGTTCAAGTTCATTTATTATCCCCAAGGGGCAATTAGATTTGCAGTCAGTAGGTGTGTACAAATTCATACACATGCACTTACACACTCATATAAACACAAGACAATAAGACTTTAAAATAACAGTGATAAATTAGTGTGCATTGAGAAACCTGATTGCTACAGGGATAAATGAGTTTTTAAATCTGTTAGACATGATTTATTTGTTGAAATGTACTTAAAACCTCAAAAGGTATAAAGCAGTGGTTGTGAATTTAACTATAAAGGTATGTTAAAAACAAAAGGCTTTATTTTGCATTTGGTTATTTGTGAACTTTGCACTGATTTGTAATTAAAGTCTGCAAAAAAATAAATAAAAAAATAACAGCAGAATATTGCTTAAACTTTAAAAAAAAATGCCCTTGGAGTGGCACAAAATTATATGCTGGTATATATGTATATATATATATATATTTTAAATAAAATCATATTTTTCTATTTTTGACACCAAATTCCTAACCTGATCGTGTTTGTTGTTTGTAAAGAGTAATTTGTTTCACTCATGTTCTCTGCTTTTGTCAAAAACAACGAAGACAAAATAAATATTACTGAGACGTGTAATTTTTTTTAATATCACTCATTTCTGTACATAAATATTTTTCTTGTTCCTTATTGAACCGTCTCAGGTGTAACTGTGTAGACAATTTTAAAGTCTGTTTATGGTAAATGACTTCCAGTTTCCTGTGAGATTTAAGGGCACAGACCTGTACCACACAGACAGACAGACAGACAGACAGAGCTGAGGGTGTAGAGGAGGTCACAAGAGAGGGATGCTAGCAGATGGAGGGATAGAAGGAAGCGAGGAGAAGCTGGGAATGAGGACGACCAGACCAAACGCTCCTGGGCTAATGTGAAGGCACTGATTTCACTTCACATCCTGTCTGCTCCACTGAGCCCACCTTATGCTAAAAACTTTGGGGCATTGAAGATACAGAACATGTTGAAGAGTAAGCAGAAGTAATTCAGCTTCACGTGCAGCTTAGAGATGTTTACATTTCATCAACACTGCATATTTATGATGCAATATGTTTGTAAATACTCACAGATGTAGACCCTTCCCTGCTTGACTGTGTAAGTTATTCCTGTAATAAGTTGTTTTAAAAGTGCCTCGTGCAGCTCTTGGACCTGCTGCGATGGGACCATCTCAGAAACACACTCACTTTCTTGTCACCCAAAGTCACCTCTGTGTCTCTTTCTGTCTGGTAAAGAATGGAGCAGTTCCAGGAGAGCCAGTGAAGAAGGATGAAAACACTCGGAGAGGCAACTGGGGCAACCAGATCGAGTTTGTCCTCACGAGCGTGGGCTACGCAGTGGGCCTGGGCAACGTCTGGAGGTTCCCTTACCTCTGCTACAGAAATGGCGGAGGTATGCATCTGACATAATGTTTACATATACCTGTAATGCATATTTATGACCCCTTGCCTCACACATTCAGCACTGGGCTTTGCCCAGTAGATGGTCAACCACCTCACTTTACTAAATAATCTGCTATTTAAAGGGGACCTCAGATGTATTTTTTAAATTTTTATGGTATTTCTGTGGGATATCCAGACCCTATTCCTTCAATTTAATGCACAAAATAATTATTAGATAATCAATTATACCCTTTTTAATTCTGCCATTTTTAACTTTCGTTTTGAACGACCGGTTTCTTGAAGTCCACGCCCTTCAACGATCTGTTCACGCCCTCTGTAACAGCCAGTATCTGTAATGTGTTGTTGTTTTAAAATTAGCTCTTTTTTTATTACTCATTTGACTTACTGTTAGTGTTAGCTTAAGATAACTTACCGAAACCCGTCTGAGCGCGCCGCAGTTTGCTGCTCCTTTTAGCATTAGACCACCCGAATCCGAAGCTAATGTTAGCTTGTTCCTCTTCCGGTTTTCGCCAGCTCCGCTCGTTGCACGCGATGAGATTTTGGGAGTTATCGCTGTTCCAGTGAAGACAACACAAAGTTCACCAAGTGTCTCCCGTAAATTAATCTGTAAGGAGAAGGTCCTCTTGCTGCGAGCCTGCTGCGAGGCTGCTGCAAGGCTGTACAGTTGAAGCTCCGCTCCATCGCGCCGGAAGAGGGTCCCGTCGAACCCGGTCCTTCCGCCTGTGGTCCGCTCGTTTAATTTTTGCCGGCTGCGCGTTGGCAGCGATCGCAAATACACTAAAAATTGAACTAAAACATAAAAATAACAATTATACTTTATTTATAAAGCCATTTAAAAAAACACAGCTGCAACAAAGTGCTGTACACATGAAATTAAGAACATATAAACAAAAGATGAGATGAAATCATGAAAAACAACAGTCATGTGTTTAATACAGAAGTGGGTTGAGCCTAACCAGGGGTTGCTAGGTGAGGGGCTGGACTCAGGTTTGATCTGATTGGCTGGCGGCTTGTGACGTCAATAAATGCAGGAAGTGTGAATCCTGGTGTATTTATCAAAAATAAATAAATCTACTTAGAGTAAATAAACCACTGGGTGCATTTTTTTGGCACAAGGACTGTTTTTTTATGAAGTAAATACCCAAAGTTTAGTAAAAAAACATTAAAAAGTGAATTTTGCATGTGTGGTCCCCTTTAAGACATAGAAACCCACCAAGTCCAAGTAGACAAACATCTGCAACCTGTTTCTTCAAACCCGTTGTAAGACCGATCACTAGAGATTCTTCTTGCCCACAGCCATCAGTGTCTGGAACAGCCAGCAATTAAAGTCATTATGTAAATTAACCAAGTATTACAATTATATGTTACCTTTCAACTACCGTATTTTTCGGAGTATAGGTCGCATCTTTTTATCACTTTTTTTCATGGCCTGCAACCTATACTCAGGTGCGACCTATATATGGCTTTTTATAAAATAAGCTGATTTGTAATCATTTATTAACAAAAATTAAACTGAGACACACTCACAATAATAATAACTCTTACAATAATAATTAATAACATTGGTGGGCTGGACTGGCCCGCGGGTCGCCAGTTGAATAGCCCTGCTCTAGGTTTTTTGTTTGTTTGTTTGTTTGTTTGTTTGTTTGTTTGGAGTTAGTACTGTTTGGGGAGTTAAAATCTATACATGTGCATTTTTTATTGTCATATTTATTCATTTATCATAACACTCAAAATTACAGGCAAGTTGGGTAGCATCTTCAAAAAGTCTGAGCTTGTAAATGTTTTTAGAATCATTGGGTAAGTAATTTTTACACTAGTCTAACTTAATCACCCATAAGTGCTTAAGCAACAAATGTAGCTTTTTTGTCAGCCTATATCAGGGGTGGGCAATTATTTTTTCCATGGGGCCACATGAGAAATAGAAAATATTGTGGGGGGCCGTGCGAAATGACATAATTCAATACTGCATATTAATAGTATTTCTTTATTAAAAGCAGTAAATATCATTGTTTAGACAAACTGGTAAAAGTATTAGTTATGATTAATCAACAAAATAAAAAGCATGAGTGGACATTTTTGAGGGCTAACGTTGTCTTGTGACTTGACAACAATTCGATCATGCACATTGCGCATGTCTTGATTTACATATTGCATCATTTTGTACGTGAATTTTAAAAAGACATCAAAATTAAAGCAATGCAGTCCACAAATGAGGTAAAATTAGAAACTATGTTTTTGTTGTAACTCCCCTTATGGGGGCCGGTCAGAGTCAACCAAAGGGCCGCATGTGGCCCTGGGGCCTTACAATGCCCAGGTCTGGCCTATATAATAGCATATCTCAAACAGTATTTTCCAGAGGTTTCTTTAAACAGGCCAGATGTGGTAACTGTAAACACTATGTAAATAAATTGAATCTGAATCGTCATTTTAGGCATCTCAGTTAGCATAGTTACGTTATTGTTTATTGGACTGTGAGCATTGTCAGAATAAGTCTACGCCAACAGGAAGAATCCAGGTGCTGTTGTTGTGCTGCTGCTCATGCTTTTCACCGTGCAGCTGATGTGCGTAGAGCAGAAGTGCATGCTGATGCAGTCAGGCTGTTTGTGCCCTGGGAGGACGCATCATAAAAGCTCTAAGTTAAACATTGATTTATGCATAGTTAGGCGCCTAAAATAAGCACAGTAAAATAAAAGTCAATGTATTTACTTGGTGTGGAATTCCACTTCAGTTGATAAGTTGACCCTGTAACTATTTAGTGTTATTTGTGCAGGAGATTGCAGTCCCATGCTGCGGCTCTGCGTGTGTCGATCATGCATTACCTCATACATGTCAGTGTTGTGTGTGGCACGGACAGGACAGCTGAGTTTGATCAGGCTTTGTCCTTTCAAAGCAGTCTGGTTTGAATTTGGACAACATATAAGCAAAACACATTCACTCACACATATTGGTTAAAAAGGACCAACAAAATTGAGCTTGAGCCTCACTGAACAGACAGCTGGAACATCGATGACCTCTCTGCTCCCACATGTGGTATTCCAAAGACAGATGTGGCTTGCCTTATTTTTGTCTCTTTATTTTTATAGTGAATAAAGTATGGAGTAGGTTTCAGCAAATAAATATTGTCGGATCAATTTGCAGATCTCCTGAGACTTCTGATTTAAATTAAATCACACACACAAATCTAAATGTAAACTGCTTTGGTCAGTCAGTCAGCAAATGATCATTTTTCAAGGAACATGCAGCAGAAGTTGACTGGTCTGGTTGACTGAAAACTGCACCAGGAAGTAGTTTGTTACTTTCAAAATATTATAACTTGTGGAACTCATAAATGAATTCCATCCATCATCTTTACCCACTTCTTCCTTTTCGGGTCGCTAGTATCACTGGTGTCCATGTCCAGCTGTGTAAGAGGTGGGGGACACCCTGGACAGGTCTCCAGTCCATGACAGGGATACATAGAGACAAACGATTCACTCTCACTCACACCTAGAGACAATTAGAGTTACCAATCAGTGTAGCATGCATGTTTTTGGTCTGTGGGAGGAAACTGGAGTACCAGGAAGAAACCCACACATGCACGGAGAGAACATGCAAATTCCACCCAGAAAGGTCCCCAGACTGGGATTTGAACCAGCAACCTTCTCACTGAGAGGCAACAGCTGTACTAACAGTCCCACCTTACCACCCATTTTTAACATGCTCAGTACCAATTTACAGACAGATCCGAATCAGCATCAGAATCAGAAGATCTTTATTGACATTGCACCAAGGTACAATGGGAATATGTATGCACAGTCGTCCGGAAGGACTAAGTGTACGAAGCTGCAGCTGATTATCAGGGCGGCCATCCATGGGCGTAGCCAGGATTTTATGAGGGGCGGTTCGTTTGAAGAAAAAGTGGACCTGGAAAGAGCAACACGCCTCGGTGGTTCACTGGAAGCGCGTCGGGTTGCCACTCCAAACTTTCTCTCGACTCGGGTTTGATCCTCTCTTAGTTGAACTCGAATCGTCGAAGTGGGCAATATTTCAACTTATTTTACGTTTGTCTTTTATTGGAAAAAAAAAGGAGTTTGTGTTAACCACAGGCATATTAAGTCTATGGTGTTAACCGGTTCGACATTAGCGGCTTCTCCATACCTTCTCTTTCCACCTCTCTTAACACAGAACTTGTGTTGTGCGGGAGTTGTAGGCGGGACTTCATAGGCAAAGTGGGCGGTTCGTTCGAACCCCCCCCCCCCCTGGCCACGCGCTTGCCATCTTATTCCTTATCAGAATAATAATCTTAGATATGAAAAGGGGGAAGAACCATGAGGGTATATAGTGGTATTACAAAAAAGATCTTTCACATCTTGTCTATTAGGACACAATTTGAGACATCAAAAAACTCTACCAGCAAGTACAGTTAAGACAAATTACATATGCAATTGAGGTCCAGGTGGTGATGGGGTGGGGGGGGATAGATGCAGCTGTTATCCTTGGCTACTCATGACCCAGGAGAAATTTGATAGTCAGCCCATTTCCAAGGCTGGCGGGAAGTCGGATTCAGATAAGCTTGATTGTTGATTTTCTTCAGGCAGGCAGATTTTTTTCCTTCAGCCTTAGAGTCCATCTGTACGATCGGGTTCCAAAATGGCCTGATTGTGGGAATCCATTCCACTGATCCATGCTATGAGTCCCCCTCAAGGTCGAACCCACCACGCTGACGAGTCCCAGAAGCCGCTGGTGGCCTGAGATTCTCATAAATCGCCTCCACCTTATGGTTAAGCTCGTAAAACAGCTGATTTAGCGAGGTCACGGCACGGATCAAACTTTCACACTGACTCGGAAGCTTTGTCATGGTCGAAACAGCCGCTGAAGTCTTGTTAAGTTTCCGATAGAGAAGAGCCCCGCCGATGCCGAAAAGCAGAGCGCCTGCCATCATAAATCCAATTATGTAAACATCTTCAACGTCCTCCACAGACAGGACTGAGAGACACATCACCTTCCACTCTCCCCACGAGTCCATGACGTATCCTCCAGAGTGCGTCTGTGCTGGGCAAGCTGGTTCCCCCGGACCTTGTCGTTTTGTTGAAAAAATCTTGTCAATAGAGTTGATCGTCCATGATACCAAATCCATAATCTCAATTTACGTTCAGGAGATGAGTTCCGAGGAGCTGCAGACACAGAGAGCAGAGCAGGGAAAAGGAAAGAGATGGGGTGGGGGGGAAGCAACAAAGCTGCCACCTCTTGGTGAGCAAGTAAAAAAAATACAAATGTAAAATAAAAAAAGTGTCACACCACACTTCCCAGAACAACAAGGCTCTGGGCGGTAAACCAGCATTTCTGTAGTCCAAACTACTTCCTCATCAAAAACATTATTGTCAAATGCAATAAAAAAAAAAACCTGTATGTCTTTAAACTGCTGAGGAAATATTCAACTGTCTGACTGATAGCAATTAATTTCTTCAGTCCCTGAACATGTCCACTAAACAACTCTGACAAGTTTGTGTATGGGCAAGGAGCATCTGGGGGTGGGGGTTCCTAAGGTGTCTGGTACTGGGTCATTGCAGGCGTTAGGCTTGTTTTTCACAGATGATCAGTTAGGATGTTTGGTTTGACTCAGTAACAAACTGTCTTACATCCCTAACAGTTTTGTTTTGTATCATATTGGTTTACCAGTAGCATCAAACTAAACTTGACATCTGAGAACACAACTTGTCTAAAACTTTGAGTGTCTCCTTATTGCTTCTCTCCTCTAGGTGCCTTCATGCTTCCATACTTCATCATGCTGGTGTTCTGCGGCATTCCTCTCTTCTTCCTGGAGCTTTCCTTTGGTCAGTTTGCCAGTCTTGGTTGTTTGGGAGTCTGGAAGATCAGCCCGATGTTTAAAGGTGAGACATGTGAACACATCTGGCTTTTAATCAAGTTTCTATACAAAATCATTATCAAATGACATTTGCTACACACATTTTGTTCTAATCTTCTGCTCTTTTTCAACCTCACCCCCAACCCCCACCTCTTAGGTGTGGGCTACGGCATGATGGTGGTGTCCACCTACATTGGGATTTATTACAACGTGGTCATTTGCATTGCCTTCTATTACTTCTTTATGTCTATGACCAAACTGCTGCCATGGACTTACTGCAACAACCCCTGGAACACGCCCGCCTGCAGTGGTGTGGTCGGCAGCGGTGGCCAGCTTAACGGCAGCCTGGCAAACGTCACCAGCAGCTTGATCACGGGGGTGTCAGAGGTGGTCAACCGCACCAAGAGGACCAGTCCCAGTGAGGAGTACTGGAAGTAAGAACTAGAAGGCTTTGATGGACTTTCAGTGACACACACACTGAGGTTCAGCATTAAAAACAAAGAAAATATTTTCTTTGAAAATGATACTAAAGTTTAACATCACATTTACTGGAACAGCCTGTTGTTCTCATTTAAAGCCTGTCTTACTTCCAAATATGTGACAGAAGTAACATAATTTACAAAATGACTTGTTGACGTAGCACATTCTTTAAACTGTGACAAACGGTGAGTTTCAAAGTATAAAACAGCTTCATATCTGTGCAACACAAAATACATTGTAATGCAGCATCAAACTATTCAACAACATGTGCAGCGAACAAACCCAAATCTAAACCCTTTTTCACAGGCAACGTGCTGAAAAGCTGCATATTGGTCACAGACATTCTGTAGTCTTTGAGCGTGTAGATCAGTTTGCCTGTGAATGTGACATTTTAGACTTTATCGCTCCAATGGTAATGCTGTGTTCAAGGTTGGTGAAAAGCAGGGACTTCTGAGTCTTACTAGATTTACTAGGTTATTTAGAAAAGACACATTTCTAACTTGGTGCAGTAACCCCTATATCAGGGGTGTCAAACTCATTTTCACCGAGGGCCACATCGGCATAATGGCTGACCTTGAAGGGCCAGATGTAACTTATAAATGTAACTAAATGTAATCTAATGTAATGTAAAATAAATGTAACTACCGTACTCCTTAATGTTGAATAACTCATTTATTATAACTTATTCAACTGACAATTACAGTTGCATAGAAAACATCTGTTTGCTTGTTGCTCTAACATAAATCCTTTTAAAATTTGTCAGCTTATGAAAACCCACATAACTCCATTAATGAAGGATGAAATTGTCCAAGTTAATTAAAAAAAAAACATAAAACTGAGCTGCAAAGAACATGTATGACACATGTAGCATCTCACCCAAAAAGGCTACACACAGCCTTGCATCCAACTGTGAATGACAACAATTTGTGTGCATACACATACCAAAATAAAGGTTGACTCAGTTCACAACTATATTACCGTACTCAAGTTGTTTGGTTAGTCTTTGATGAGGAGATGCTGCCTGTCCGTGAACACACCAAGTGGATTCTCTCTCTATGATTGATCATGTTCTGAAAATGATGAACACAAAACAAAATGCAAGCACAATCATTAAATTGCACACAGTTGAAATTTTCTTCTTCTTTGTTGAATTACATTTTATTATATTTTAATTAATCTAAAAAAGCTAAGTCTGGTCCTCTGGACATTTAAAAAACAAAACAAAACTTCATCTTTCAGGGATGAAGATGTTCACATCCTTGATAGAGAGGAACAATGGTTTGAGAGACGAGTAAAAGAGGCCATCTTTGTGAAAAGAAACCATCCAAGGAAGGGGAACATATTATTTTAGGTGGCTGAAATAATCACCTGTTTTTTGTTTTGTTTTTTTGAATGTCCAGAGGACCACACTTAGCTTTTTTAGATTTTTCTACCTGGATTATTGAGAATGCATCAGGATATATTTGAATTAAATTTTAAGAAAATGCTAACCTGACAAACAGGAAAGTGGACAAGATTGTCCTGTTTCACTTGCCACATCCATAAGTCCAATTTTCGCAGGAAAGCCGTGATCGCGTCGGACATCTGCGTGATGACTTGTTTGCGTCCCTGCAGCTTCTGATTCAGCTGGGCGAGATGGTCGGTTATGTCGCACAACAAAGTCACACAGCCACTTTGAAGCTAGCTTTCACTGCAGCCTCGTTTTTGGCTGTGGGTTTCATGAACAAACTCTGCTGCGACTGCAGTTTGCCTTTTAATTCTTGGCAGAATGTGTTGCTTTTCTTGAAGGCTAGCTTTAGCGTACTTAGCTCCGTGTTTGGTTTCAAAACCGACACCGCCTCGTAACACAAAAGACATACCGGTCTTTCTCCTGGAAGCACAAACAAGTATTCGCCTTCCCATCTTTCTTGAAACTTCCGTCTGTATCAACTTTTCTCTTTCTGGACATGTTGGGATCATTATTTATATCTCAATTCCACTCGTTGTGCATGAAGGTAGAAACACTGCCTCGGCTACCGTAGTCGAAAGGCATTGTGGGGCTGCCGTGTCGAAAGGCATTGTGGGAAATGTAGTTTTTGGTCAAAACTCGCTCGTATTAATTTTTAGACACTCAAAACTTTTTAATTAAGCTCTCGCGGGCCAGATAAAATGACATGGCGGGCCACATCTGGCCCGCGGGCCAAGAGTTTGACACATGTGCCCTATATTAAAAGAAACATGCTGTATTTCCAAAATGGTGATTTTGCTGAAATAAACAACCTAAAATTAATATGTAATTCTTCCAGTGGGAAATCTACAAGGAAAATATATATACAGCATATCAAAGTTCAAGGTTCTTTATTAGTCATTCACACCATGTATGGTACATGTGGTGGAATGAAATAGTGTACACAGGGTCCCAGTTACATCCAACAAAAGTATAAAATGTAAAAGAAAAACAGTAATAAGATCTAAGATATGAATTAAGAAAAATGTTAAACTAAAAATACACTTTAACTAAAGATCATTACTAATAGTTACTAATAGTTAGTTAAATATATTACTGGGGATATGCTGGTGAAGATTCTCAGTCATCCAGGACATGATAAAATCAAAAAAGGCGTCCAATACAGAAACAATTGAGAAAGCTCCTCGGATGAGAAGCGAAACGTCTTCTGTTACAATAAAGTCCAGTTGTTTCTGTATTGAAAGCCTTTTCACTAGCAAGGACCACGCCACAAGTTATAAGTTTAAAGATTTATTGATTGAAGAAAAAGGGGGGGAGGAGGGGAAGGGTGAGGGCAGGGGTAAGGGAAGGGGTAGGTAGGAGAGAAGGGATGAAGGGGTGAGGGGATGAGTGGGTGAGATCTGCTGAGGAGGATGCTGATGGGGTTAGGAAGTGAAGACTCCAGTGAGGACATGTCCTCGGGAAGCTGATCATCTTAATGTTTCCCGGCCCGCTTATGATCCCCCGGCGGTACCTGCAACATTGAGAAACGAGAAAATAGTGTTAATGTGACATGTAAGGGCGAATACGATGAAGAGTAAGGGTGGGTAGGATTATAATAATAATAATCATTTTATTTAAAAGTGCCTTTCAGGACACCCAAGGACACTTAACAAACCAATACAGTGTAATACAGAGCAAACATTATCAGCGACAAATTGAAATATAAAATACATAAAGGATATAAAATGCAAAATAATAAAAATACATTTAGTAAAGTTAGTGATAAGCTAGTCTAAAGAGATGTGTTTTCAGGGCAGTCTTGAACAGAGAAAGGGAGGTGGTGTTTCGAAGGTCTGGCGGTAGGGCGTTCCAGAGGTGAGGGGCAGAGCAGGTGAAGGCCCTGCTCCCCATGGTGGAGAGGCGGGCAGAGGGTACATGGAGATGTAGTGAAGAGGAGGATCTGAGAGAGCGTGATGGGATGGAGATTTGGAGGAGGTCAGATAGATAAGGAGGGGCAAGGTTGTGGATAGCTTTGAACGTGAGGAGTAGAATTTTGAAGATGATGCGTGATTTAACCGGGAGCCAGTGGAGCTGCTGCAGGACAGGAGTGATGTGGTTATAGTAGGAGGTTTGAGTGATGACACGGGCAGCTGAGTTCTGGACCATCTGTAACTTGTGGAGAGATTTGTTGGGGAGGCCGTAGAGAAGGGAGTTGCAGTAGTCGATACGGGAAGTCACAAGACTGTGCACCAGGATGGCTGTGGAGCGGGGTGTGAGAGAAGGACGGAGACGGTTAATATTACGGAGGTGGAAATAGGCAGACCGAGTAATATTGTTGATGTGTGAAGTGAAGGAGAGAGTGGTGTCGAGGATGACACCGAGGCTCTTGACCTGAGGGGAGGGGGATAGCAGAGAGTTGTTAAGGGGGACGAGAAGATGTTCTGATTTTGAAATAGAGTTTTTGGTACCAACAAGAATGATTTCTGTTTTGTTACTGTTTAGTTGAAGGAAATTGTTAGAAAACCAGTGATTTAGCTCATTGAGACAGTCGGTGAGGATGGAGGGTGGGTGGGTGGAGTTAGGTTTTGATGACAAGTAGAGCTGCGTGTCATCAGCATAGCAGTGGAAATGGACGCCGTATTTGCGGAAGATGTGACCTAGAGGAAGGAGGTAAATGATGAAGAGGAGGGGTCCGAGGACAGAGCCTTGGGGGACACCCGTGGAGACAGGGGAAGACTGGGAACGGAAGGATTTAAGCTGAATGAATTGAGTGCGGTCAGAGAGATAGGAGTTGAACCAGTCTAACGGGGTACCTGAGATGCCAATGGAGGTTAGTCTGTTGAGGAGGATAGAATGACAGATGGTGTCGAAGGCAGAGCTTAGATCAAGAAGAATGAGGATGGACAGAAGACCAGAGTCAGCAGCAAGAAGGAGGTTGTTAGTGATTTTTACTAGGGCTGTTTCGGTGCTATGGTGGGGGCGAAATCCAGATTGAAACTCTTCATAAATGTTGTTGTTGGACAGGTGAGAGTGAAGTTGACTAGCAACAGTTTTTTCAAGGATCTTGGAGATGAAGGGCAGATTGGAGATCGGACGAAGATTACTGAAGTTGGTGAAGTCAAGACCTGGTTTCTTGATGATGGGGGTGATGGCAGCAGATTTGAAGGCTGTGGGAACAATGCCAGAGGTTAGGGAGGAGTGGATGATATTAGTGATGATAGGGAGCAGAGACGGGAGACAGGATTTAACAAGAACTGTGGGGAATGGGTCAAGTTGACAGGATGAGGACTTGGACTTGCTGATAATGTCAGCAATGTTATCAGCAGGGGGAGGGAGAAGACAGAGAAAGGGAGGGAGGGGGAGTTCAACATGGATGTTGGGGGCAGTATTTGGACCAAGGTGTTTATGAATTGAAATAATCTTTTCATTGAAATATGACATCAGGGAGTTGCAAAATTCTGTGGAAACCATGTGAGAGGGTAGGGAGTTAGGAGATGAGACAGAACGGTGGAGGAGAGAGAACAATGTTTTTGAATTACCAACATTAGAACTGATGATGTCAGAGAAGTAGCTGGATTTGGCTTGAGAAATACTGTTCTTGTAATGGACGAGGTGGTTTGTATAAAGTTCCTTGTGAATTGTGAGACCGGATTTTTTATAAAGACGCTCTAGCCGCCGACCTTTGGTTTTCAGGGAGCAAAGTGCTGGAGTGAACCAGGGTGCAGAGTTGGAGAAGGAAACAGGGCAGTCTTGAACAGAGTTTTCAGGGGAGCAACAGAGTTAAGGATGTTGGTTAGGCTGGTGTTATATACTGTAATGTGACGAGATCATCTGGGTTAGAGGAGTTGAAAGTGGAGAGGGTATTATTAATATGAGATAAAAGAGTGTCATGGTTGATATTCTTGATATTACGGAAGGAAAGAGTGCGTTGAGGTTTATCTGAGGAAAATTTAAGATTAACATTGAATGAAATCATCAGGTGATCAGTAAATGGAAGTTCATCAGAAGAACAGTTAAGAGGAGAAAGTCCGGAGCAGCAGAGTAAGTCCAGTGTATGGCCCATGACGAAACGTAACACACAGAGAACGCCTCGCAAGCGGGGAATATATAGGCTACTTGGATAATTGAAGGTGTGGTTTGAGGCGTAGTCCTGCTCCTGAACCTAAGTTAACATATTAACTCCATTTTTGATATTACTGGGGGGAAAAAAAGCTTTTCTATAAGAATGTTCCAGTTTTTATTTATTTATTTATTTTTATTTATTTTTATTGCAAGAATACCCTACTCATTTTGGGATGTTTAATTCAGCCATACAGGCCACAAAACTAAAATTTTATTTTTGTGGAGAAAAAAAACACACATAAAAAAAAAAAAAACATTGTGTGAACTACATTTGAGCAACTGTGCTAATTTTAGAAATGTGTCTTTTCCCAACTACCCATTGTTGCTTAACTTGGGGTATTTTTGACTTCCACTTTCAGACTGATGTAGCCCACGCTTGACACAGCTTACACGAGGTACATGTGCCTTCCACTGTTGCACAAGCATGACACAGACATGCTTCATCAGACTGAAGATGTCTTTTGGATAAAAGACGAAACGTTTCAATAAAGAAGAATCCGTCCAGAGGACCTGACTCAACCTTGTTAGATGCTTCGTCAAGATTGTAGAAAATAATCAAATATATAAAAAAGATTAGGAAGGGTAACAACTGTCATATACTGTAAAACTCCTTCATCTGTAGTGAAATACAGGAGGTTCTCATGTTAACAGTAATGTTCACTGTTTTTATACATTTTTAACAACCATTATAAAGTGTTCATTGATTTCATCATAAAGATTTATTTAAGGAGCCACTCACGGGAAAGACTTAAAGAATAAAAGAGTTTGTTGATGATCAGCACTGATCATATCAAAGCAGATTCAAACAGACACAAATGTGTTAGAAGCAAAGTGCAACACTTCCTTTAAAGGTTCAGTCTGCAGTTTCTGTAGAACATCAGCACTTAGAAAAAATTTCAACAAGCAAAGCATTCTGATCCCTCCCCCTCAGAGCCATATATGGCTCTGCCCCCTTGTGGTCTGTTAAAATTCAAATTCAAGCTCTGTTTTTATTGGCTGATTCAAATTCAAGCTCGGTTTTTATTGGCTGGTTACAAACTTTGTTTTTATTGGCTGGAAAATGGCGGGTCACTTTTTCTTTTTAGAAATGCTTATTTACCACCTGGAGAAGCAAGGGGACAATATTTTTTTTAGTTTTTTTCAGAGATTACTTCTCTAACATCAATCTAGTGACAGAGTGAAGAAATATGTTAAAAATATATTGTTAGAAAAGTTACATATAGCAGCTTTAAGGTACTCCTGGAAAATCTCAAGGTATTCCATGGCTAGAATCTCTCTCAGCATTACCGGTCTTCAGGCTGATCTCTCCTTACCCCTGAATACACCTGTAACATCTGGATATTTATCACTGACTACACTCTTCTTCATCAGGGGTCACCATAGAGAGCAAACTCACATGAACGATTGATCACTTGTTTTACACCAAATCTCCTTCCTGGTGCAACCTGGGCTCGAACCTGCAACCTCAGGGTTACAAGCCAAATTTTGACCACTGATCTACCGTGGCCAACTATCATATACCACACAAGAAACAGCAAAAATTCCACATTTGAGCAAAGACAAAACAATCAGCATCAATATTTTGCCAATTTGATCATTTTGAAGCTTAACTGACCTAAAAAAAAGGAAATAGCCACGTTAGCCAAGCCTGTGAAATATCTGAACATACTGTTTATCTATTTTCCGCTCTCAGGCACTACGTGTTGAACATCTCTGATGATATCGGGAACTTTGGAGAGGTCCGTCTTCCTATCCTGGGATGCTTGGCCATATCCTGGTTTGTTGTCTTCCTCTGTCTCATCAGGGGCGTTAAATCCTCTGGAAAGGTCAGCCTGCAGAAATGAAAATACACTAACTCACTTTTTTGCAATATGTTTTAAATCCACTGAAAAATTAAATGTACTTTGTAAGTTAAAGTGTTTTAAAATCTCTTGTGACATAGTCATTTCAACAGCTTGCATGCTTATTATGTGTCCAGGTGGTGTACTTCACAGCCACATTCCCATATGTGGTTTTGACCATTCTGTTTATCCGTGGCATAACCCTGGATGGAGCCATAAATGGCATCAAATACTACCTCACTCCACAGTGGCAGAAGGTCCTGGATGCAAAGGTCTGTACTGATGAGCCGAAGCAGGGCCGGTTCTAGGCAGGCATATGTGAGGGGGCAGGCAGAAATGTGAAGGGTGACTTTAAAAACGGCTTAAAGACTTATCTTTTTAAGCAAGCCTATTCTGCCTCCACATGATTTTATCTTTGATCTTGGTTGATATTATTATTGATTTTACTTGATTTTATCACTTGTTTTACTTTATTTTTAATTTTTTTAATCAAGTCTATTCTGCCTCCACATGATTTTATATTTGATCTTAGTCGATATTATTATTGATTTTACTTGATTTTATCACTTGTTTTATTTGATTTTTGCTTTTGTTGCACTTTGTAGCACTTTGAGATTTTTATTAATGAAAAGTGCTTTAAAAATTAAAATCATTATTATTATTATTATTATTAAGGGGGTGCCATGCTCCAGCACAATTTTTGTTGTTAAGTGTTTTCTATATGGTCATTAGGCATCTATGTATCTGAAAAATACTTGAACCTAATAACAAAAAACTCAAAATTTTAAATTCTAATATAAAAAGCTCCAAGGATGTTAACAACAGAGTTAACAAAAAGCAAATATAGAACAGAACATTTTATATTTTTTCTTTTGTTTTGTCAGAAACTTAACCACTAATAAATGTCCTTTCTTACCACTCCACTCTCCCTTTGCTTCACTCCTCTACAACAACGACCTCCTGTTTCCCTGCGCAAAAGCACAAGTTCAGCACACACGGGTCATTTGTCAGTCTGTGTGATGCACCAGGCACATGTGTCTCTCTGTGCTTCTGTGATTGAGAAGCACTCCCACTGACAGGCTCACACTTGTAAACAACAGCATAGCATTCCCCAGTTGACACAGCAAATAAATGCTCGGTTTAAGTTCGTTTTTTGTTTTCAATTATTTATTGTCGCATGATGTGAATTGCTATGATGAATTTAATGGAGATCCAATAACACAATTGCCAACTCAGTACAGAAAGTAGCTAGCAGCTGTCCTAAAGTTGGATAGAAGTCTCTAAATGGCGTCATTACCTAATTTGTAAATTTTTTCATTTCAACATAATTGTGATCTAGGCTGTAGGAAAGAGCACTATAAACAATGGAGGGACAAAACTTGAGTGAAAATACTTTTAATGTGTTTAAAATGTCAAATGAACTTTATGAATTAGTTTCATGACGTTTTGCACAGACCCACATACATCACATAAATCAATTTTGTCACATGTTGTTTAATGTTAGAACGATAAATTTAACATTCATATTTATTTACAGGCTGCTGATGGAAATTAGCTAAATATCTAATAATCTGGTACAGTGCATCTTTACTACATTAGAGTTTACTATCTTCTGCACATGGTCCCTGACAGATAAACAAAACAACAATAAAACTGTTATGTTGGGTGGAATTGTAGCTCCATGTTCAACACTCCTTATTTATCTGTGTTTGGGACTGACAAAGTGACTTAAAAGTTAAGTTACTTAGTTGTATTTAATTAGCTTTAGTGTTTTTTAATACTAGTAATTGGTAGAATTTGTATTTTTTTATTCTACATTAAATCACAGTTAAAATCAACCTATTCCATAACTGTAACATTTTTAACTATCTTTGTAAAGATGGTTTTATCTTGACAACATAAAAAATTTAAAGGGATGAAAAAGAGACGAGGAAATTCAAATATTGGCAGTGCGAGATGAACCTTATCTTTGCATGATTCATCTGCAGTATGACTGTGGACTGGGTCTCCTCTCTGCAGTTGGGTTCGCTGCACGGGGCTACAATGAGTCGGACGCTCTGTCAGAGCTTTAGGAAAGAGGCGGAGCTTAAAGCCGCACTCGCTGCTCACTGAGGGCAGTGACTGCAAGAAGATTCGTGTCTTCATGCGCAGCCTCCAAAAGTCTCCAAACATCAGAAAAAGCAGACAGATTTGTTGCTAGTTGCTTTTTTGGAAACATTTGCTAGAGGGCTCTGAAAACTTGCTAAATATAACGGCAAAGTTGCCAAGTTGGCAACAAGGTTTCCTGCTTCCTCACAGTTTTACAGCTTCAGCTAATCCTGCCTCAGTGAGACGGGGAGTCTGACTCAGGAGAGTCAGGAGACTTCTAGGATCATTTACATACAAAACTGTGATTGGC
>JBBPBX010002320.1:67801-86398 GCA_038048925.1 Garcialebias charrua | reverse complement strand
CAGATCTTGTACTTTGCTTTCTTGTCAGCAGGGGGCGTCCAACATCAAACTAAACATAGACCTGGTGGAAACAGCTCAACAAGCCGGTGCTCCACTTTGTAATAGCTGACATTTTGGAACCAGTGGGTCAGCAAAATGGAGAAGCCACAGAGACGAATCTAAAACCAGTGGCACCCTTTGTGTCGTAGCATTGTTGTGTGTAACAAACCAGTTCTTCCACTGCAAGCTCTAAGAACTGAGGACTGGAGGTTTCAGGTGATGCGTCCGTCCCCAGCAGGCCGCAGGTTGAATATTTAGGCTCTAAACTGATCTAAAGAGATGAGTCGAAACAAAAGACACGGGCATGATGCCGTGCATGTGTCATGCACACACCCACACACATTTCTTGTGTGAAATTGTCAGTGATGTCATGATGGAGGAGGAAATCTCAGCTATTAGATATATAACTATGGGGCTGGCTTTTTGTGCCCCACGTGCATGCGCACACACACACGCACGCACACACACATAGAGCATCATGATCGTCACAGAGGGAGCAGGTCTCATAATTGGACAGAGGTGTCTGTAGATAATGAAGCCAGACCTCACACCTGCCAAACCGTGGGGACTTCTCTTGACTGGCCACTTAAATCTTCCTCACTGTGGGTCTGGAGGCCAAGACAGTGAGGAAGGAACTAATGGAAAAAAAAGCCCGCGCTACAGGGAGGATCCCTGTCAGCATGATGCAGGGTGGACCCCCACCTCAGCCCCCACAGCTCGTTGCGTACAGCACCCACCTCACTTCACTTCACTTCACTGTAAATCCTCTGGTGTCAAGAATTTCAGACGGAAATGGGGAAATGCTGCACCAGCTATTTTGTTTCAAACTCTCAAAACACTCGCTGCTCCCAAGTTGTCTTTGGTGACAGCGTTGTGTGTGCGGGAAGCGTATTGTGCCAGCTTTTAGTGGGGTGTCATTCCAGGAGCTGAAAGGGAAATCAGATAGACGCTTCAACGGGAAAAAAAAAAAACTAAAAATCTACCTCAGTGTGGAAAGTTTACCTGACAGTCGTCACTGAAGGCGTGACACTGTATCAGTGGTGGCAAAAAGCTACACCAATTAGGAGTTGAGTTTACTCTGGCAAAAATCTGAACAATTCATGGGAAGCAAAATGGAGGAGTTCTTTTCCTTCCTGCACGACTTGATCCATAAATGAAGCACAGAAATCATTGTCAACAGGAAAACAAATGAGGCAGAAGGTACGACACAAGTAAAGACAATTCTGCTCTGTTTTATTCATTTGTATAACACGAGTGTGTGTGTGTGGGGGGGCTCTTTGTTTGCTTGTCACAAAGACAGACATGTCAGTTTTTACATGTGTGTTTGAGTCTGCTGTCAGAACACGACGCCTAATGATGAGAATCAAACCCTGAAGCTTGAGCAGACCCCAGCACAGACTGGTGGCCTTTCTTCAGGGGTTATCAGGATCCAGGGAGCCTGGATGTGTTGCTCAGGTGTTGAATAATAAGGCCAGACGTGCGCACATCAAACTCTGCTGTCTCCTGGAAGTTGTTTTGTGCAACTCGGAGCCGGAGCGTGCATTAATGCTCTGACTTTGGGGCGAGAACGAGGTTACACTGAGAACCTCTGTCATACATCGAGCTGAGACGCTCCTGACGGAGGTTTCCATGCAAATACTGTACGCACTCAGCTGCAGCAAATAAAGTCACGTAAACAGTTCGCTGTCAGAGAGTCTGCAGTCAGAGGAGACAAACATATTTACACCAAGGCAGAATAAACCATGGTAATCTTCTATACTGTAAAGTTATAAAGTGTAAAAACAAACCCATTAAAACTGGTTCCAGTATCAAACTGACTTTCTCAGTTATTTGTTCGTCTTTATCACTTTAGAATATTTCTTCTACATCTAGCTGCACAGCAGGCAAGTCTGCAGTAAAGAACGATCATAACAGGAATACTGAAGGATCGTAGCATGTAGAAGGAATACACTGTTAGTGTACATCAGTATAGTCTTAAGATAAATTGTGTCTCTTTGTTGTTTTTACTAATATTATAAACACCTTTCTCCTGGATAACCAGCACTTCTTCACAACACAAAGAATCAGAATCAGAATAAGTTGAATTGTATCTGTGACGTAGTGAGAGGCAGAGGGCTCTGGTCTCTTTAATAGCGGACAATTTAAAACCCGATGAATTTATCAATCTATGTGAAGATTTGAGCTATTTGTCTTCATTTTGGGAAGCAGAAAATAGTTTGGGTGATGGAACAAGAAACAACAGGATCTAATTTAGGTCTGATGCTGTATCAGACTTACCTTCATGTCGAGCTGCTCACACCCGCGCACTGTGACAAGCCCAGAGCTCTGCCTCACACTACGTCACAGATGGTGCGTTCGTGTGTAATCGGATTTCCCATGATTAAACACGGCTTGAAGTTCAAAACCACTTTTAAAGCAAAATTAAAGTGATTTATCATTTTGTTTGCAAAAACGAACATGTTTAAATGATAAAATATGTATATTTTGAGCAATTAGTAAAAAAATCATGTCACCCCACCTTTAAATTCCCCTTCTTCATCCCTGATCTGGCCTTTTCTTTTGTTTTTTTAGCCAAAAGTCAAGTGATCTCTAACTCCTCCATTGACTCCATGACTGAAATGATGAGAAATGAACAAATTTGTCATGAGCAAATTAAACTCAGGTCCAACTTGGCTGCGGGAGGTTCTGGAGATTTCCTGGTGTGCTGTGTGGACTAGGACCAGCGCTTCCTGTTTTTATTTTTTAGAACTTTTTATTAACATATAAACACAGAACACCGCTGCGGCTGGAGCTGCCAGCGCTTGTTTTTTTTTGGACCTGTCAATGAAATCAGTAGGCGTGTCAGTAAATGACCCATCGGCGACCTCAATAGGCTATATACCACGGGTAGTGGTGACGTACTTCCGTTAAAATGTGACCCGTACGCTTCACTTCCGGCTCTCATCTACTACTGTTGTTGTTAGCGGTAGCTTCTAGAACTAGACCATGTAAAAGACACAAAAGGTAAATTATCTGCGAGCTACTGGTACAACAAGAGAGATTTGTTGTGTGCCGTTGTGTCCAGTGAATAGCAGGGACAATAGAGCGCTTAGTTTTTTATATTTTAATGCCAGAGTTCGTGGCTAACCGAGTTAGCCTTAAAGCTAACACTCGGTTGTAGCCGGCGTTTTAAACCTCAGAATATTCAAGAGCCAGCATCAAACAGTGGTTAAAAAGGAGCTGTACCTGCATTGTTCCAGTGGAATAATTCTCCCTTCCACTTCCATGACCGGGGCTTTGGGAGAAGAAGCAAAGAGGACATCGAGGAGGAGGAGAACACAACAACAGCTGCTGCAGCTCAGTAAGAAACACGATTATCACTCAACTCCACACCCTGCACTTGTAGATTTAATGTTGGAGTCATGATGAGTGATTTAATAAAAGTTTGTAACTACATACTTTTAAAATAAAATTCAGATTTTCTAATCTGTAAATATGTTTGTAAACTCTTAGTAACTTCAGGGCTGTTACACCTCTGAAATATTCTCTGCTGTTTCCTTTAATTAATATGAAACCAGAACTGTTTCACTTCAATGAAACATTTAATTTCCTGAGATGTAATTAATTTATTTTAAAGCATAACTCTCATAAAGAGTTCTGTTTGGTTTTTTACGTTATGAAGGTAAATATGAACACTTATTGTTTTTGTTTTGTTTTTTCAGGTTTGCATCATCTTACCTCCTGATGTGTACATGACTGAGCTGCTCTGCCATCCATGGTCAGTGTTCACCAAGAATGAGATGAGAGGAACTCCCCATCAAGTTCAAGTTGTGTTTATTTGTCATATACAGGTTAACACAGAGTTAACAGTACAATGAAGTGCTCAGGATGAGAAGAACTGGTTTGACTTGCTAAAAATCAAAGAACAAACAATACTAAAAGCATGCAAAGTGAAAAAGTAATTATAATATTCACAAAGTCCTGAAGAGAGACAGTAAACATGGTTGGATATAACGACGCAGCAGGATGAATTTGAATGAACTACAGTACTGCAAGTATTTCAATCTAGTAATATAAGCTAACATGCACATACAGTTTTTTATATATATACACATATATATGTATGCACATAAGTCCATCAGTCCACGGTCAGCCGGATCATCACAGCAACTTTTTATTGACAGTACTCGGCTCAATTAGGACCTGATACCTGAAGAGCAGATACATAAAAATCTACCTGCAGACTTTACGGACTACCCTGACACTACAGTCACACTACTTACTGCTTGTAAGAAAATAAAATGTTCAACACATGACTTTGTCTTCTTATTATCACCCAAAATAATGTGTATTTTGGTTTAAGACAGACTCAGAGTCCAGTTTTTTATTTTACCATTTTATTAAAAACAAATTTGATGATGATGTTACATTAGAAAACGTATGAGTCAAGCTAAATGAGGCACAAGATTTAAACACTGTTTAAATTATAGCATTACATCTTCTGACTTTAAGTCACAGCTTCCTTGACTGCTCTTGGAGATTTAAAAACATCTAATCAGTCAGACAAAGGTAACTGATGAAGCAGCTCTTCTGTTCAACCATCCACACAGAGGGTTTCCACATGGATCACCTGTCCTTCGTCCTCAGTGCATCAGTGGAACAACTTGTTTGGTGTTTGGATCCAATCTCAGCTCACAAACATCCAGGCTGGACCAGCTGGCTCCCTCATCATCATCACCACCTCCGTGTCCTGTACAGTGAAAGAAAACAGCTCTTATTAAGGGCTGCTACAAACAAGTGATGTTCATAAAACCATATAGCAGACATCTGTTGAATATAAAGAGTTTATATGTCTGATATTTAACAGGTTTGACTTCTGCTCAAGTTTTGTACACAAACTTGAATTAAAATAACTTTTGTTTCTAAATCTGCTCTAAATCTCCTGCCTCCTAGTCTGAAACTAACATTTGTGTTAATCAGAAACATTGTACAGACAAAACACGTTTACTCAACAAATTAGCAAGGTTAACTACTGTACCGGTATGTTAGCTGTGTTAGCCTGCAGTTTGGTGAACTGAAAACAAATACCAACATACCTTCATAGTTATTTATGTAGTTGGACACAAAGCTTAAATCCTTTGTCCTTCTAGATGTGGGCGCTTTAGAGAAGGTCTGAATTATTCTATACACATCATTCACAGTGAATGTCGGCAAGTCCTGCAGTGATCTCGTGAAAAACGCCATGGCTTGTCCGCAAACCGGATGTGCGCCGTACGGGTGAGAAATGCGGAAGTGCTGGAACGGAAGTCCGTGGCATATAGGCTATTTGTCCCATAGGTAAACGCTCCTTGTCTATGGAGCTGCGCTGCAGCTGCTCAGGGTGGATACTCGAGCATGTCTGGACCCTCTGCGTACGTACGCGTGAACGGACGTATGTGCGAGTATACTGGGGGCTTTACAGTTTAGCTTGTAAATCTGCTGATTTTGAATCCTCAAAGCACGAACCAAACCTTCACAAGCAGGCAGCCTGATGAGGGCCAAATGAGCTGCAGCTGTCTTCTTGTGTGTTGATAGACCAGACGATTCCAACAAGCAGCAAACCTGTTATCATAAATCCAGTTGTAATTGTCTTCGGCATCCTCCTGATTCTCAGCAGGACATGAGGGCTCTCCAGGACCCTGCCGATTTGTTGAAAACATTTTGTCAATTGTGTTGAAAGTCCTGCTGATCAAATCCATAACAGTAGTTTCAGTTTCAGAAGATGTGTAAAATAGGAATCTCAGATACACAGAGTGAGAGCAAAAAAACAGGAGGAGAATTAATAAAATGAATGAATAAAAAATGAGCAGGAAAATTGCTTCCACAGAATGGAGGGTTTTTATGTGGAATTTTTGTTTATTTTAATATTTTGTGTTTAGCCTCTGATTATGTTCTTGGTGTAATTTAGGGTCTGTAACAGTAAATTGAAGAAAGGAAGAAAAAGGTGTTCACTAATAATCCTTTTTGTCCTCAGATGTGTTGAAAATATACAGAAAAAGCCTCAACTAGAGTAAATATCGCTGCTCGTATGATTTTTGACAAGTGTCCCTCGTAACAGACAGATTTGAAGAGTGAATGTTTGTAGTACTCAAGACGAGTGTTTTTTCTTGACTCGAACAGAACATGAAATAAAAAAAGCTTGAATGTTTTTAAAAGCCCCCTCATAGCTCTGCGTTCGGACGTACGTCGCACTACGCCGTCCGTACGCAGAGGCACAAGCGTACCATGTACCAAGCTCAAATTTTACGACCGCGTACGCAAGCACATTGTCTCACAATAAACTGCCCAGCGCCGGACTGTTTTGTATGTGACACAAATGTATTAAATTCCTCTTCTTCATCCCTGATCTGGCCTTTTCTTTTGTTTTTTTGCCAAAAGTCAAGTGATCGCTTCCTCCTCCGCTGACTCCATGACTGAAATGATGAGGAAATGAATGAATTTGTCACGAGCGAATTAAACTCGGGTCCAACGTGGCTGCGCGAGGTTCTGCAGATTTCCTGGTGGGCTGTGGGCTGCAGGACCAGCGCTCCCTGTTTTTTTTATTTTTTAGAACTTTTTAATAAGATATAAACACAGAACACCGCTGCGGCTGAAGCTGTGTGAAGTGCCGGCTCGCCTTTTTTTCTCTCCCCCCGACCTGTCAATCAATTCAGTAGGCGTGTCAGCAAATGACCAATCAGCGAACGCTCTGCGCTGTGGCTACTCAAATGACGTCAAGAATTTGGAGCGAAAACGCGAGAATGAACGCGAGAACAAACGCAGAGCTGTGCGGGTGAACGCGTGTGCACAGAACGCGCGCATAGTGCGGCGTACGGCCGAACACAGAGCTATGGGGGAGCCTTAAGACATTCAAGTGGAGTTACAATGTAGAGAAGAAGAGAGGTTTTTTTTATTTTAATTTCTATAGTTTGAGGCAGCGCAGAGGGAGAGATCCTGATGAGAGGGGAGAACATTTTTATCCATGGCCAGGCGTAGTGGCAGAGCCAGGGGGTGGCAAATGGTGGCATTGGCCACTATAGATTAATCTTCATTCACACCCAGTGGCGGCTGGTGATTTTTTTTTATGGGGGGCGCCATAAACTGTTAAATTTTTTAAACATGTGTAGAAGTATGCATAATTATGTTTGTATACTGTAAAGTAAGTTTGTTCACGTTTTTATTTGTATATATCAGGTGTATCCATTTGTATAAAACTATCATTAATAAAACATGGTTCATCTTCACCTTGTTTGAGGCATCAGTGTGAAAAGAGAATGGGAGTGTTCTGCTTCCACTTTTCAATTTTTGGACAATTTCTATCATATTCTGTTATAATTATTTTAGTAATACAATAATAATAATAATAATAATTTGTCACATTTGTCATCTGTGTATGTTCCCATACTTGACAGATGAAATTGGTCTTCTGCATTTAACCCAACCACCAGTGAGCAGCGTAGTCGTGCTCGGGGAGCTGGGAAAATAGATGAGTTCATAATATAACTAGAATTGTGAGGGTCCAGACTTAAATAAGGACAAAGGTGTTCAAAAATCCACCAAATAATTCAATTTAATAGTTCCAAAAATAAACTAACAAATAATTAAATTTCAATGAAAAATAAATCAAAAGATAATAACAAATTTGGGCCCAACAGGTCAACTGAAGTCTAACAAGGAGGAATGATTCCAGATTAGATTTTAAATAACTGATTTATGGGGAAGAAAAATGATGTATTTTACTGTGATTATGTTATTTCAACAACCTAGTAAACAAAACAACTTGATATTATATATGAATGTTATATAATATGATACGATAAATAAGACTGACTTAGTGTTAAGTATTAGAGTACATAAGTACATAAGTATTAGACATATGATTATTTTATTATTAACCTTGTGGTGCCCAGCCCACTAAACACAGGGATAACAGTTGTATTTGTGCTTTTTATCTGTAGAACAAGAGAGTTTGCAGGCTGTCATAACACTGACCGTCATTATTTAACATGAGCATTATTGAGCATACATCAGGGTACTTCCATGGCACATTTTTATCTGTATAAATACTTAATAATTCAATGTTAAAGCTGGGGTATGTAAGATTGTAATGTAGTCTGTAACTTTTCAAACAATATATTTTTAACATATTTCTTCACTCTGTCACTATCTACTGACAAACTGATGTTAGACAAAGTAATCTCTGAAAAAAACTATAGTCCCCTTGCTTCTCTATCAGCATTTATAAAAACACTAAAAACACAGAGTGACCAGGACAATGACAGCCAATAAAAACAGAGTTTGTAACCAGCCAATTAAAAACAGAGCTTGAATTTGAATCAGCCAATAAAAACAGAGCTTGAATTTGAATCTCAGCAGAGCCTCCCCCTCAGAGCCATATATGGCTCTGAGGGAGAGGGATCAGAATGCTTTGCCTGTTGAAAATTTTTCTAAGTTCTGCACTCTACAGAAAGTTACACATAGCACCTTTAATAGGAGCTAGTTACTTGCAAGGGGCTTTGTTTTCATTCTCCAGATCAATACAGAGTTAAGAAATAGTGTAACACCACCAGTGCCATTTATTTAGTATATAAAATTATTAACCCTAGGATGCATGAATGACCAATACCTACACTCTTCCATGAGTGGGGTCAAAAATGACCCCAATTAGAATCAATGTGTTTTTGCAATGAATTTAAATTATGTCTTTAATTTTGGTCAAAAGGTGATTATATTTATTATATTTGGGTCAACAAAAGACTGATTTTACATTTAACATGCTTATTCATAACTTTTTATATCATTTTTTCACACGAAATAACATCAAAAATCTTCAAAAATTATTGCTAGAATGTCCATCTGTCTGAAGGACAAAAAAGAGAATGAACATACAACCAGAACACTGTACACTCACATGTGCCCACACAAACATCTTTTCTCTATTCACTGTGGGCAGTTGTCACAAACTATTTGCTTTTGGATGTGACCATTGCACACTGTAGTACTGCATTTCCTGCACCAATTGGTGGCTTTGCAGTCTTTGTTTCTTGGACACATCTGGCAACTCTTTCTCTTCTGTTGGCCCTCTGTGCCTCTCTCCTGTTACTTCTTTGCAACTTTTGTCACTCCACAACTTCCAGTTGCTTCAGTGATGTTGGTTGGTAGGTTCAGGGTACCTTGGGTTGTGTAGAAGACTCCCAAAGAGCACACACACACATTGGTACATTTCAGTTCTTCTCACTTCGTGCAAGAATGGTCACTCCAAAGAAGGCCATGAGCTCCTGTTTGCTTAGATTTTTTCACTCTTTTCCTCTGCTTATTGCGACTCTTCTTCCCTCCATGTTTGTTCATGTCAACATCTCTTCTAATATACTATCCATCCATCCATCCATTATCTTTTACCCGCTTCTTTCATTTTTGGGTCACGGGGGTCGCCGGTGCCCATGTCCAGCAATCACTGTGCGTGGGGCGGGGTACACACTGGACCGGTTGCACGTCCATCACAGGGCCACATAGAGACAAACCACCATTCATTCTCTCACTCACACCTAGTGTCAATTTAGAGTTACCAATCAGTCTAGCATGTATGTTTATGGTCTGTGGGAGGAAACCAGAGTTCCTGGAGGAAACGCATGCACGGAGAGAACATGCAAACTCCACCCAGAAAGGCACACAGATTTGAACCAGGGACCTGCTCGCTGAGAAGCAGCAGCTCTACCAGTTGCTCCACCGTGCTGCCCTTCTAATATACTATCAGTGATAAACAGCTTTCATGCATCTATTGGAGAGATGGTGCTAAACCCAGGTGCAGGCCCTGACCGACTTCTCAGTAAATTGTGGCTTGGTGTTAAAAGAGGCATACAGATTTTTAAAATATTTATATATAATATAATATATATAATAGTATATGATAGGCTACCTAACAGGTTTGCATTTGTTACAAGGAATTATGAATACAGTGAGTCTCTACACAACAAATGCAGTATTATCAGCTGGCCTACTAAGCTAGTGTAATGTTAGCTAGCTTAAGTACTAACATTATGTTGTAGTTAGCTGAGTGTCTACTTTGTTGACCAACATGATATTCTATCACAGTAAAGTCATGGAGTTGGTAAATGCAGATAATACATGTACTTTGTATGCTGCTGTGTCAAACTGACCTCTTTGTGGTGAGACTGCATGTCTCAGATGTGTAAATGAGACAGAAAATGTATCTTGACAGTCACAGTTGGTAAGAATCAAAGGTTCCCAAAGCAAGCCCTTGAGATTCTATAGGAAATGCTTGGGGTCATTTTTGACCCCACTCATGAAAAACTGGGGTAGTGACACAAAAACTGCAATTTCTGAAAATGTATAAAAACATTTAAAAAAATTCAAATGGCTTGAAGTCACAAACATGTTTTATGAGGAATACCTGGAATTTGGAAGAGTAAAAACTTTTAATTTCAGAGTTTTTGAAGAATAACAACCCTCGGGGTCATTTTTGACCGCACTTATGCATCTAAGGGTTAATATTTGATAATTTTTCATAAGCAAATTTAAATAAATGTAGCCATCAGAGTCCAATATAATAACCAGGCGGCTAGCGCTAGCATGCTAACAAACCAACAAAGGAAAAAACAAACTCATCACTTCCCACTTGCAGTCAGCTGAAGGCTTTTTTCATAGAGCCTTCTAATATCTGAGAGGCATATCAGTCAGAAATGCAAATAGATATTAAATAAAAGGCTTTCAATTATTTAAAATGTACCTGAGCAAGCCTGCTTTAGTCACTACACGGCTCTGTAATCCCAGACAGAAAAAAAAAAGAAAAAAGACCAGACCGGAAGTACATTGTTCTTTACGTTCAACTCACGTTGAACTCTTCAGGGCGTGCAAAAATGCGCCCAGGAGAATCCCATTGTATTGTAAGGTCGTGGCATCAGTACACATGCGCCAGTTATAATTAGAGCCAATGGATCAGATAAGAGCGCCCCCAAAACAGGAAATACGTCACCAATCAGAAAACGTTTTTTGAAACAAACAATATAACTCATCATTACTCATAAACTATTTATCCTACACAACTAAAAACATATATGCATATATTTCGAAATATTTTTATGTTATTATTTCATTTTTATTAATAAAAAAAAAAGTATTAAATGTCAAATGGTCCAGAACGTCCAGTGGGACGGCGCTCTGGCGCCCTCTATTGCCCGGCCGCCCCTATTCACACCAATCATTTGAGGAAACTATCAGTGCTGGGCAGCGTTAATCCAAAAATTAGTTCTGCTATTTCTAAAGCACTTATTAATTTATTTAGGTCCGCAATTTCAAAAGCGCTTATGTATTAGCAATGCTAGCGGAAGCTAAATGCTAACATGCTAACGTGCAAATGGCGAACTACTTTTTTTAATCCAGCAGATTTGACCATTTCGTGAAACGGTTAAGCTCAGAAAAACCTTGTGCTATAAAGTCAGCTAAGAAATATATTTTTTCTCAGCAAAGAAATAATTGTTTTTACCGTGTTTTGTTGTAAAGTCCTTTGCTTCTGTGGTCGCCGCCATTTTGAACAGGGCAAATGGCAAACTACTTTTTTTAATCCAGCAGATTTGACCATTTCGTGAAATGGTTAAGCTCAGAAAAACCTTGTGCTATAAAGTCAGCTAAGAAATATATTTTTTCTCAGCAAAGAAATAATTGTTTTTACCGTGTTTTGTTGTAAAGTCCTTTGCTTCTGTGGCCGCCGCCATTTTGAACAGGGCAAATGAGGCGCTGACGCGTCGCGTAGGCCGCTGAGAAACATCCATAAGTTCACCCTCCATGTTAAAAACTCTTCGTCTGACTCTTCGAAAACAAGCAATAAGGCTGCAGAGTAACACACTGGCTGCTAACTGCTATAGAGAGAGCGCTCTCTCTAGCCAAGAGACTGAGGGGGACGCTTTTTTGTCACGGACCACATCCGGCGCTGACAGGATATGGTCTGTGAGCAGTCGTCCGGTTGATTTAAGAGCCCGTAAATAAGTTTTTTCGTTTTTACTGATAGATAATTAGTTATTAGCGGTACTGCATTTTAAATAAAAATAGCGCAAATCCGCTTATGAATTATAAAAGTTAGTCAATCCGCTATAACGCTGACAAATTGTTTAGGTCCGCTATAAGCGGATTAGCGCTTTAGCGCTCCCTAGCGGTCTGGCGCCCACCTTTGGAAACTATCAAAGCTGGACACCGCTAATTAAAAAATTAGTTCCACAATTTCTAAAACGCTTATTAATTTTTTTAGGTCCACAATTTCAAAAGCACAAATGTCTTATGAAAATTAGGGGAAGCTAATCTAATCCGCTATTTATATATTTCTATATTATATATATATATATATATATATATATATATATATATATATATATATATATATATATATATATATATATTTATATATAGCCGGCAGCGTTATCAATATTTGCACTACACTGCCAACTGAAAAGTAACAAAAATGATCCTAAAAGGATGAAATTACAAAAATCAAAGGATTTATTTAATACTTTACGTACATATATTCTATTCGGCCACGAAATTAACAAAAAATAGAATGATCTTTTAATCCCTAAAACCACGTTTAAATCTCAAATACACGGGTGTGTCGCCACCGCATTTATACATAGTAACCCAAATACATGAAACTAACGACTCGCCGTCGAATGGTCGACACAAAACGCACAATAAAATCCTCCGGCCACGTTAATTTGGCTTGAAACAGCGGGGTTCTCTACGGATTTATCCATTAGTAACCCAGCACAACCAACAGGCAGACACAGCGTTAGCGTCTATAGGTAGTCAACAGATTTAATGAAAAGTAACTAAAATACATAAAAATAACGACTCACCGTCAAATGGTCGACACAAAACCCTCAATAAAATCATCCGGCCACGTTAATTTGGCTTGAAACAGCGGGGTTCTCTACGGATTATCCATTAGTAACCCAGCACTACCGGCAGACACAGCGTTAGCGTCTATAGGTAGTCAACAGATTTAATGAAAAGTAACTAAAATACATAAAAATAACGACTCACCGTCGCGTGGTCGACACAAAACCCTCAATAAAATCATCCGGCCACGTTAATTTGGCTTGAAACAGCGGGGTTCTCTACGGATTTATGAAGACACCGAGCGCAGCCAGCTAGCCACAGAAGCCCCTGAGTTCAACTCTGACCCGGAAGATGTAAAGATGGAATAGTCCATTTTTAGTAGGGGGATAAAGAAATCGACCGTTTTTTTATTGCGTATTTAATGAACGTTTTCATCGTAACTATAATTATTTTTATGTTAAATGTATATTAACAAGCAGGATCAATGTTAGTTATGTAGGTGACTGCACGGGGCGAGGCGGGGCCGGGGCCACTGCTGAAATGGGACCCCCAGGCATTTACCTACATGGTCTGTTCTCAGCTCTGCCCCCCTTCCCCTCACACCCTTCCTCCTTTCTGCTGTTTACGGTGGGGAAAAAGGTAAAACAAGCAGCATAAGAGCTTGTAAATAAGTTTATTGGTTTTTACTGATAGATAATTAGTTATTAGCGGTACTGCATTTTAAATAAAAATAGCACAAATCCGCTTATGAATTATAAAAGTTAGTCAATTCACAAAAACGCTGACAAAAAGTTTAGGTCCACTGTAAGCGGATTAGCGCTTTAGCGCTCCCTAGTGGTCTGGCGCCCACCACTGGAAACTATACTTTCAAGTGATGTAAAAACTAAAAAGCACTTTCCTCCAATAATTGGGAAGGTTGGTTTACATACACATATTCAGAATCTTTATCTTTATTGACATTGGCATTGTACCATGGCACAATACAACATGATTGAATTATGCACAGTCATCTTAAAGATGGTCCGAGTGCACAAAGCTGCAGCCTTTTCGGCGCCGCCACAATCTTAGATATGAAAAAAGGGGTAGATACCATGAGGGTAGGTGGTGGTATTACAAAAAAGATCTTTCACATCTTGTCTGTTTTGACACTATATGAGAAATCAAAAAACTCTACCAGCTGTTAAGACAATCACATATGCATTTGAGGTCAAGGCAGTGAGATTAGTCCATAAGCCTTTTTCAGATCAGCAACAGTTCTGTTGATGTTACCAGCCGGCACCTCTGATAAGCGCTCACAGAGAGTTCTCCGGGGAGGGGGTGGGGTACGTGATAGATAGATGCAGTTGTTTTTCCTCAGTTGCTCATGTCCCAGGAGAAATTTGATATCCAACCTTTCCAAGGCTGTTTGGGGAGTCAGATTTGACATAAGCATGAATATTTTCCACTTCAGGCAGACAGTTTAATTTTCTGCAGCCTTGAGTCCTGCCGGACGATCTAATCCAATATGATCCAAATTGTGGGAACCTTTCAACTGATCCAAGCTATGAATCCTCTTCTAGATTAAGACCACCACAGCATCCACAAGTCCCAAACCCTGCAGGTGGCCTGCAATTCTCAGAGATCGCGTCCACCTTCCGGTTCAGCTCGTGAAGCAGCTGATTTATTGAGGTCACGGCACAGATCAAACTCTCACTTTGACTCGGGAGCTTCGACATGGCATTAATCGTCGCTGAAGTCTTCCTCATTTTCCGATATAACAGTGCTCCACAAACGCCGAAAAGCAAAGCACCTGCTATCATAAATCCAATTATATACATATCTTGTTTGTGTTTTAGTGTTTTAGTGTTTAAATGGTTACTGTTGCACCGAGGGACTGAGAGAAATGCATTTTCAATCCTGTGTATGTATATTGCAGTTTTGACAATAAAGTTGACTTTGACTTTGATCTTCAACGTCCTCCACAGATAGGACTGACAGACACATCACCTTCCACTCCCCCCAGGAATCCATGACGTATCCCCCAGAATGTGTCTGCGATGGGCAAGCTGGTTCTCCTGGACCTTGCCGCTTGGTAGAAAAAATCTTGTCAATAGAATTGATCGTCCACGAAACCAAATCCATAATCAATTTGCGTTCGAGAAATGAGTGCTGAGGAGCTGCAGACAAGATAAAGAAGCCACGCAAGGTGAGGAAAAGTTGGGAGGGAAGGAGAGAAGCTGCTGCCTCGACCAGAGATGGTGGCCATCTTGGACTTTTATGTGGCAGCCCAGTTTTTAACTATTTCTAACGCATTGATGTAGCCACACATCAAAATAGAAGTCGGCCCTTCAGTTATTTTTCAAGTTATCATGCTCACAACATTTAGAGATGAACGAACAGATGGAGAGTAATTCCAACTCTTTGTCTTTGCTCTGTGACCGAGGACAAAAATATGCTGTAAATTTGCACTTTAACAAGTTTTATTGTTGTAAAATAATGATTTTTTATTGTAATATAAGATAATGTAGATGGAGACATTTTCATGTCATACGTGTTTTTTAATCAATCTGATACCTTCTTATCTCATCCATCCATCATCTTTACCCACTTCTACCTTTTTGAGTTGTTGGGATCACTGGTGCCCATGTCCAGCAATCACTGTATGAGAGGTGGGGGACACCCTGGACATGTCTCCAATCCATCACAGAGCCACGTAGAGACAAACGAGACAAACAACCATTCTCTCTCACACCCACCTACAGACAATTTAGAGTTACCAATCAGACTAACATGCATGTTTTTGGTTTGTGGGAGGAAACTGGAGTACCCGGAGAAAACCCACACGTGCACGGAGAGAACATGCAAAACTGCACACAGAAAGGTCCCCAACCAGGATTTGAACCGCCCACCTTCTCGCTGAGAGACAGCAGCTCTACTAACTGAGCCACCTTGCTGCCATTTTTATCTTTTGTTGTGTCGTGTTTGATTTCAGGAAGTGAAATATAAAAGACAAATAAAACATCTTGTCATTGATCGCATTCCTTATTCCTTATATTTCACTTAGCTAAATAAATGTTAGTTCCTCAGTAACTACTTACTTTGCTATTATTCTACCTGTCTTTGTTTTACACACCTGGAGCTTGTTTGTGAAGTAAAGTCTGTACATGTAACATCGTCATGTGAGGAATCAAAGCAAAGCAGACGTGGCAAATAACAAAACAGAAACAGTATTACTTTTCTGAATGAAGAGGAAGAAAATGAAGGAAGAGGTTTTAGTAAACAGTAATTTGAAGGTACACATTAGGGAAAATACCTTTTTAAAACAAGGACATAATGAGTGATCGCATCAAAGATGAAAACATGAATAGGTGAAGCAAAGGACAAGAGAGTGAAAAGTGTTGACTTTCTTCAGAAGCTAAAGATTGTAAAAAGGTCAAAGGTTGCTTTTCTACAGAAAGCTCAGCCTTGGTTTGTTGATGAATATTATAAAGTGATTGTCCTTAATTTCACAGTCGGATGTTTGTGATTAATTGTTTATTCAATTTTTCAAAACTGATCAGACTTCAACTTTTTTAATTAATATTCTGATGAGCCCAGACGTTGATAAATACTTTTTGAAATGATGAGACCAAGATAAAACATCTCTGCTGAAACATTTAGACCAACAAAATGCTCCATTTCAGTGTTAAAAAGAACATTAGCTCCTTTGTAATGCATGGTGGTGGTAGGGTTATAGTTTGGGTCAGACAAACTTTCCATCATTAGCAGGAAAATAATAAAATAACATAAAACCTGCAAATTCCTGGCCCAACTGACCAGTGAGGTAGAACAACCTTGCAGTCTCCTCAGTGTCCACCTATACAGTAGTTTGCAGCCTAAGTGCTGAGCGTGCTGCACGATAACGCTCCTTGTTTCCGCAGTGATAGATTAATGCCGGACAAGGAGCTGCGTGTAAGCACAGGCAGTTTTGAGGGAAACGCACAGTAATCATAGACGCAGCATCACCATCGCTCCATCTTGAACCAGCTAGAACTGCCACACAAAGACACTTTCAGCAGTTAGTCAACATTTGCTAATGTGGATCTTCTTTCCAAACTGCAGTGATAAGCAATACTGAAGAGGGCCCTGAAATGAAATCACACGGAAACCAAAAGCTTATCAAGATGAAACTGTGCAATAATACAATAATCATCCATCACCATCCATCATGTATTTGTTTGCAGGAAACAGATTACATGGATCCTAATTGAAATATTATTTTACCTTCATTTGAATTATTTATGGAGCTTCTGACTCGGTTCGTACCTCAGAGAAAAACACGGACACATTGTGTGACTCAAGGATGTGTGTGCATGAGTGTGTATTTGTGAGCATTTTAAATATATAATTCAAAGCGTAGCATGAGATGATGTCCTTAAGCCACACAAAGTCTCTGATACAATTTAGGTGAATTCCAGCGGCCAGAGTCGATCTGTCCGCTGGCCTTCCATCGCTAATGAGATTGGGGGTAAAATGGAGAGTGGTGGGCTGGCTGTCATCCGCTAGGTGATGGTTTTAAGACTAAGCAGTGATACTTCATTAATTAACCTTCACATTCTATGTAGATCTGCTCATCAAGATGCAGTTAATTAAAGAAAGGTCATTCCAAGGGCTGCTGGGAAGCGGCGTTATTACAATGGAGGGATGGCACTGCGTTGAGCGAGATAACACAGAGGAGGGGGCGATCACCCAGTCACACCTCAAATGGCAGACGGCTTGCCAAAGACATTCTCTGAACTTCTGACCACACGAACCACCATGACGGGAGAAGAAGAAGTATTTTTTAGATGTTTGTGTTTTTCTTTCTTTCCTTCTTTCATGAACAGAGACTGCTGAAAAGCTCTAATGGAGAAAGCCGGAGTAAAATATTCATTGCACTCAATCGACAGCATCCATCTTTTAGCATCTCAGGATAGTTTGTCTACTCTATTTTTTTGCAGCCCTGTGTCTTTCCTGCCAATTCCTTGGGCAGATTCTACTTTCTCTGACCTTGCTCAGTGTACAGAAGAAAAAAATATCCATCTTGAGTAAATAAAAAGTCCAGAAACTCAGCGGCATATAAAATAATTATGTGTCATCTGTAAGTGAAATCCACTTCTAGCTGGTAACTTATTCATTTAGATTTCTGCCTTATTATTTCACTCCTTTCTCTTTACGTACATACAAACATAGCCTATATATACTATACAAATATTGCTGCTGCCTGTGAAAGCACAGCTCAGAATACAGTTGTACTTTAGAAAGTAGCTCAAGCAGCTGCAGTGTCTTGCAATAAAATCCCAGGCCAATAAAATGTTCATGTCAGGCTTTCGTCAGTCACATAGTCCTTGTTTTTCTGCAGGCCTGCACACTAACATAAGGACTGGGACAGTTAGACAGAGCATGGTATGAAAATAATGTGTCTGCAATGTTGCCTTTTGGCTAACCACACGTGCGCGATCAGACGTGGGGTTACAAATAGCTTTCTGCTCTGTTCTCGCCAAGTTTTAGTTTTGATAATGGAGGCCCCTTGCTCTCTAAGCACCGTCTTACTTGGAACCTTGGTGTCAGTTTTTCAAAATGTTGCTCTTCTGCAAAATTGTAGCGAGACATCAGTGTCTCCCCTGTGTCCACTCAGTCCTCCTGCAGTCATCCTTGTGTGTCTGCTGGCTTCGCTTCTTATGGCAGCTGCAGAGACAAATGAGAAACAGTACTCAA